>JAAAKE020125515.1:0-14930 GCA_010014785.2 Anisolabis maritima
AGAATTAGTTTCTCTATATCGTGTTACAGCCCTGTGGATACTTCCAACCGATGCTCTAAGTCTTTGAGCAACGTATCTTCCATCATTTATTAGAGCTACAGCTTGGGCTATTTCTTCGGACGTTAGAGGCATTTTGCTCAATCAATATTTCATATTAAATTAAATTAAAAGATGAGATTTGCAATTCTAAGTCATAAACCATAAAAAGATTAAATTTAATACGACACTATACGATAATCATTTAATACAATTAAAGTGATCAGATTTCAAAACAGAAAATGAATGATAATTTAAATAAATTAAATTTTAAAGGTCTTAATTAAAACCAATACATTATTTTTATTTTAAAATTGTTTAAAAATATTTTTACAATCACACAATGTATTAAAAGTTTAAATATAATATGTTTATTCTAAAAATTACTTGAAAAAATTAAATTTTTCTGTTGCACTTTTTTTGCACCTCAGTGAATATAGGTGAGAGAAAGTAAAAAAAAATGCGAATTTATATACAATAAAAAAATTAAGATATGGATAAAAAATAAAATTACAATCCATGTTCTCTTTTTCACTCAGTGGTTAACTTTTGGTGAGTACCAAGGGTTCAAAAATTCATACTTTTTTTGTTTTGCTGTAAAGTAAGCAACCAAAAGGACCAACTCTGTATTTTTCGATTAATTTCCTACCCCCTAGCAAGCAAAAACAAACGAATTTATGACCCCATGGAACGTAGATGGTAATGACAAATTACCCGAGGTTGGCATTTCTTCCACTCCCTCTATATCCGACTTTCCCACCCCTTCGTTACAAAACTTCAGGTGGTCGACAGGCCAGCCATTTCCCCTTGGCCGCAACTAATTTTAAATACCGAACGCAAATCTATGGGATAAGCCAAAGAAAGAAGATTCATGTTCTCTTTTCAAAATAGATTTTATAATTCGAAAGTAATTTGTGAAATTACCTCCATCTTTAATTTTTGATTTGAGGCCTTTCTTGGAGGAGTGGGATCAGTATCATAATCCCTCCCTCCCTTGAATTTTTATCCAAACTTCGAATTTTTGTTTGACCTTTATTTAGTTCTGATATTTTTTTGTTCCTTTCGAAACCTACTAATGAGGACTACTAACTACTAAGGTTAAGGTTGAGAAACAGTGGCTTAATAGAAAAATAGTATAATTCTAAGAAAATATTTATTGAAAAAGATGGTTATTATGAGGAAAATTTTTTTAAAAGTTCTTTATGGTTAAATAGTTAAATTAAGTGTGCAAGTAAAGTGTTCAAAGATAATTTCCATTATAGTAAAAAAAAATTTTATAATCATAGAAAATGTTTTTTTCTTAAAAGTCAAAAGACATTAAATACTTGTGAATTCAATTCAGTAGAAATATAAAATTAATTTCATACCGCTGAGATTGCAAAAAAAAAAAAATTTTATTTTTTAAATAAAGGATAAGGATTTAAATTATTCATATTCCTTCCTTCATGAACGACACGATTAAAGTCCAAAATTTTGCCAAAAAACTAAAAATAATTTTTCATATAGATATTGGCATAAGTTCTGTCTCTAAGATGGCATTTTTTTATCTAAAATAAAAACAGCCTCTTTAATGTTATTTTTCTGAAAAATTTTTTGGATGCTTTTAACAAGATAAAGTCTAATTCACTTTCTCTGAAGTCTTATCAATGTTGAATTTTTTTTACTTTCTCTTATGTTCATTTATCCTTAGATTTTGCTTTTTGGCGGATTCATTTCCTTTTTTTTCTCTGTTGATTTCAATCCTATCTGGAGCAAAGGTTCCAAGGCCTATCGTTGGAAATACCCTCTGATGCAGAGACAGGATGCTCGAGTTTGAAGGGGGACGTACTCCTTATCCCACCCACCCACTCACCATACAACGTAAGTAAACTTATAAAAGGGGGACAGCAGGTGAGGCCTGGCTCAGTCCTCAGTCAAACATCCGCGATTGTGGGTCGCTTGAGGGGGACCGAAGGGACCGGACCGGACCGTGTGAGCAAGGAGCTAAGGACCTTTTGGCACCTTGGTGCCTTTAAAATCTTCTGACATCTTGGCACTTCGAGATGGATCCAACAATCCTCATCAATGGTGTCCATTCTGGAGTGAGTCATCATCCCTCTATAGTGCTAACCAAGTGTTATTTATTATTTAATAGTTAGGTAATTGAGTAATGACCTCGAATGTCGTCTTCACGTGCGGATGGATGTACTCGAAAGTTCAGATGATAAATCAATCAATGTTTGTTTATTAGAATGATTTTGTTTCAACACATTCAACCGGCAGGATTTTTGATAATTGAAAATTTTTTAACACTAAATACACAGTAGCGCCATAAATATTATGTGCTACTACTAAGGGACAAGAAAAATCTCTGTCTTGTGCAAATAAAGATTCAAAGTGAATAAAAAAGTCCGAGCAAGTTATTTATTAAATGTTTCATATATCTTACAATTAAGATTACTTTATTTTATTGATTAAAGAAATCTAAAAAAAATTTTAATCACATTATTTTTAAAAACAAGGAATCAATAATCTATCTTTTAATCTACTTTACATGTTGCAATAAACACGTACGTTCAAAATTTGAGGTCCTTTTGATCATGAAAATGGGTGAAAAAATAGATAGGTCTTAATAAAAAAAAAATAGATAGGTCTTAATAACTACAAATAAAAATAATTAATAAATAAATATTTAAAAATTAAGGCAAATGGCACAATTTTATTTAAGTCTTTTTCGGCATCAGAGGCTATTTAGACTCCACCTTAGAACCTTATTTATTTATCTTAATTGGTAGCCAATATAATATAGATAAATTTTTGTCGCGGGAACCAAACCAGCTTTGGTATGTGAGGGGAGACCTCTAACTCTGCACTAAAGGACACCAAAAGGCCATTTTTTATTTTATTCCAGTCCTTTTTAGCTGTGTAATGTGGTATGTATGAATGTTATAAATAAACACCTTTCCTTATTAGTAATAAAACCAATTTACTTTAACAAATAATTAAGATTAATTTAAAGAAAGAAAAAATTTTTTTTAATCGAATAGTATTTCGTCAGTATTTGACTCATCCTGAATTATTAACAAATTAAATGACTAGTATAAATTTAATATAGTCATTTAATGAATCTAAAGAATGGAATGCATTATTTTTATAAAATTTTTGTTAACACAAATTTTCCTTAAATAATTTCCTGAAAAATTCTGATGGTTGAAAAAAATAACAAATAAATCTTTTCGTCCTATTATAATTTTTATTTTTTTTATTTTTTAAGAGATCCAAATAAAATTTGGACAACCCTAAAATGTATAAGATAAAAAGGAGAAATAGTCGAAATAAAATATTTATTCAAGTTTATCAGATCAGGGGTTTTTACAGAAGTGGATTCGCGTGTAAAAGAATTTGTTAGTAACAGAATTAATAGGAGTGAATGATTAGGTGTTTATAAACTGTGGGATCTCGCTGTTTTAGACAGATCTTAAGAGGTAAAAAGTAAAAAAGAAAAAAATTAGAACAAAACGGGGAAAATATCTAATAAAGGGTGAGAGGAGAAAATTCCTTAAAAAAAAAAAAAGATAAAATTTCGAAGGGGCTTAGGAGGCCGTAAGAAGAAAATAAAATAAAATATTCTGGTGTGATGGCCACACAACTCACAACTTTCTCTTACCTAAGGCAAGGACAATTGTGTGATGTGCTGTCACATCAGATTTTTTGCGCCCAACTTCTTTGGCCGGTTCACAATTTAATTTAGTTATTTTAATTTAATTTAATTTTTGGCGATTTTTCGTTTGTATTAGTATTAATCAATTCTTTTTCGGCATCTGAGGCCATTTAGACTCCGTCCTTATTTATTTATATTATTTGGTAGCCAATATAATATAGTATTAATCAATTATCATTATTATTAAAAAAAATAAATTTAATTAATTAATTTGACAATTAATTGCCATTTATTATCAACATACGAATTTAAAATATTTATATTTTGTTATCATGCCAAAGTTGTCCTTAAAATCCTAAATTGTGGACCCCACTATTTAGAGGTAGAAAATGACTAATACATCTTAAAGATTTTCTAATTTATTATATAATAATATATACAACCAATTTAATCAAAATAGAATAGTTTAAGAGAAAATCACAAAAAATCTTAAAAAAGTACAAGAATAAAGTGGGCCCAAATAATTTTTTTTTTTTTTTTTTTGGAGCGGTAATTGGGGAATAAGGGTTAATACATCTAACAAATAATCGTTTTATGAATTTTAATCCAAATTTTTAGAACGAATTTTGAGAGAGAAAAAAAAAAAAAAAACTAAAAAAGTACATAAGTAGAGTACTAGTATTCTTTGGCCAATTTTATTTAAAAGCTTTAAGGTGCAAGCGATGAGGGTTCCTAGCTTAAATATAAAAGTTGAGCCTTTTACGTTTTTTCGTTTTTCATTCCACACACCTACACACACCATTTTTTTTAGTCAGGAGACCTCAAAACGTGTATTTCCGTTGAAATTTCGACAACTATTTTTTTGCGATCGCAATACTTTCTCACTTGATTTTACATTACTTGGAGTCCGAGTGTCGATTGGAGTTTTTTTTAATGGTCAAGAAGATTCAATAATAGAGACCTTTCAAAGCAAGAACCTTAGCAATTAGACATAAGCCCTAAAGAGAGGGTCATTCGTAAAAAATAGGCTTTTCCTATTTTCCTAACAAAAACACCCTAAATATATTTTCCCAAAGATGAGACATAGGGCAATCGATTCCTCACACTCAAATTAGTAAAAATCACCAGATTTTATCAAATCCGTTAGAGCCGTTTTCGAGAAAAAAATTTACTTTCATACATATAGATATTTACATAAATAAGATTAGCTCGTTTATATATAGGTAAGAGAAAGTAAAAATTCAATTTTTTGAATTTTGATATTCCTAAAAAAAAATTCTTAAGAGGTAAAATTAAAAAAAAAATCAAATTTTTAAATATCGATAAAATATTTCATTCATTACATTATAATATATTTATCCTAAAAAGTTATGAATCATCATGATGAAATTATTATTATTCAATTTCTTTTTTACGGAAGAAATTAAAAAAAAAATTTCACTATAATTAGTTCTACAAACTTGCACAAATTAGTGTTTTGTTTTATATTATTTATAGCCAGAAATAGAGGACCTGGTAAAGAAATAATTCAAGTAAAAATTTGTTAATGCCAATCGAAAAAATTTATCCAAATATATAAGCTATAAAAGGAAATCTTGAGGAGCTGGGAGATGGGTAGATAATGTTAAAAAACATCATGAAATGTTGGGGCCTCCTGGTGGATGGAACAAGCCAGGGTTGGATGGGGAGATTGAGCTCTCTAGGTTCTTAGTGGACCAATATAATTTAAATAATAATAATAATAATAATAATAATTTAGCGAATATTTATATTAATAGACATATTATTAACAAATTTTTGTTGTTTGTTTAAAAGTGAATGTCCTTTTCTATATTGTCCCACGAAAATCAAGAAATTAATAATTTATTAAAAATATAATGAAATAAAAGAAACCTTGAAATATTACTCAATATCATCATTATTTTAATGAATAAAAGTCTTTGAAAAGAATTTCAAATGCAGTTAATATGGTGAAATTTATTTAATAATATTTAATTCATTTTTTATTCCAAATGGATTAAGATGAAAAAAAAATGATTAGGTGAATGTTAACATATCGAAGGAGAAGAAATAAAGGGTTAAAAATTTTCTTGTATTTAAGTAAAACATCAACATCAAGTTTATCTTGACCAATGCCAAATTAAGTCTCGAAAGGGCCTTAGACAAAATTGAAATTGAGCCTCATTTACGCGGAGTGACGCACAAAAAACAGGCCCTTAAGAATAATTTTTTTAGGTCCTATTGTTTGCTATAATCTGATCCTGACATAATTTTTAACAATAAAAAGAAAAAAAACGTGCAAAAGAAATATGAAATTAATTAACAAGTAGTCGGTATTCCTACCAAGTGGATGCCTTGTAATAAAATTGTATAAATTAAATGAAACAGTGCTGAGGTCAAGAGATAGGAAAAATTAATTCAAAAAAATACTAATATTAAAAAATATATTTTTATATTAGTATTATTTTAATAAAATAATTATTTTTTAGAAAAAGACTATTTACCGGACAAATAGAAAGAAATTAAAGATGTCTATAATCATGAGCAGACTTTTTTTTATAAAATCCACTTTATTATTTACAATTCTTCCCGTTTAGAGTCTGATCTAGAGAGAAGGGGAGGCAATTGCCCCTTATCATGAACATCGCTGAATATGCAAAGTACTATTAGGCGTTTCTTTTCAACTACTTGAATCCATTTTGGGAGAATTCGGTCAATGCTAACTGTGCTTGGACTATTTCGTTTGTGCTGACAAAACCATTAATTTTATATGGTAATACACAATGAATATTAAATTTCTTTCAAATTATAAAAAAAATACTGTTTGAATTATTTCATATTTATGCTCTGACTGTGATTAATTGAAGATAATTTTTAATTTTTATTTAAGAACACAAAATATTAAAATATTTTTTAATTTGAATCATATACAATATTTAATATATTGAATTTTTCTCTGGAATGTTGGATATCTGACTGAGTCTTGAAAAATTAACTCTTATATATAATATTTTCTTTTTATATTTAAAATAAACATATATAGATAATGAGAAGCTGTTAATCATTTTTATTTAAGAGAGGTTTGCCTTGAAAATATATTTAAATTAGAAGAATGACTTTTTTCAATCAATAATTATATATTTTTTTTAATATATATTATGATTTGAAACATTTAGTCCGATGATATCAAAATTAACTATATTTTCATTTTAAAATAATTCAGACCTAAAAATTATTTATAACATTTATAAAAAGCAATATATTTTGCTAAATAATTCCTTAACAATGATTAGAGCAGAGGTTTCCAAAATGTGCTCAGCACGTCGGAGTGGGGAGCCGTGGCTGTCGTTCAAGGGCCTTAAGAAAGGCAAATCCCCCCCCATAAGGAAGAGCCAGGAAAATTTTATGGCAAAATTCTATTATATATGGATCTCCTATCTTCCCGTAAAGCAAAATTTTAGCTGTGCTACTTGGAAAGTGAGAGTCCCGAAGAGAATTCTCGAATTCCAAGGTAACCAGGAGAACCATGAGCTCTAAATATTTAAGGCAAAATATTTTATAAAAACCTAAATTAATTAAAATTTAAAAAGAGAAATGTCTATGGAATTTACAATGCCTTCTATCAAGAAAATTTTACGCTCAACAGACTCCATGTTTACTCTTCTCCCATCTGTAAAATTTACACCTTAATTCTTCACTTGACTTTTTTTTATTTTTAAAACTTTTTTCCCACTGTAGCGCCCCTTTTTCCGTCTCTATTACAAAATTCTATTGTAAAATGCGAAAAGCTGATCATAATAAAGAATGTATTTGATGAAGGCATCAGACTCAGACTCGGAGAGCAGCCAGGTGAATAAAAAATTTTATATTTTTTGCCGACGTTTCGAGCCTTCTTTACGTTTCTCTTCACTGCAAACAAAATCCTCTTATAAATATAGATATTTGGTATTTAATTATCACACTAATTATTTGGAACATGTTTCCTTTGACCGAATGATGGAACCCAGAACTGACTACACATATGACCAAAGGAAACATGAACCAAATAATTAGTGTGATAATCAATAAACAAACCGCTGTATTTATATAACAATTTTATCAGTCGAGAAGATGAGTGATACAAACGTCGGCAACAAAATATACAAATTTTTGTTTTATTCATCTGTCTACTAGCTTCATGCCTCCATTAAACCTAATTAAAAGTCTTTAGTCAACCAGAACAGAAAATATTTGAAGAACGATGAAGATTTTTGTAGAGATTCTCATTCCCTAAGAATCAAGATATTTATGTGTATAAAAATAACATATATATATATATATATAGTTATATATTATATATTTATAGGAATTGTAAAATAAAATAAACAAAAACATTTCAAAAATTATTTTTTCTGCCTTGGTTTTAACAGAAAGAGAGAGCCCTGTCCCTTGGTACAGAAATAGAGGTCTCGCTTCATGTACCAAAGGTCACTTGTTCGCTTTCCGTCCTGAGCGATAAAAATTTATTTATATTATATTGACTACCAATTAATATAAATAAAGACGGAGTCTAAATGGCCTCAGATGTCGAAAAAGACTTAAAAAAAGAAAGAGAGAAAGACAAGAGTCAGTGATTATAAAAAATAGGCCTTTATAAGAAATTTTGTTATTCATAAATCTTATAAAAGGGAGATGAGTTGGTAACAACGAATCCCAAATGTCTTTGATTTGATATAATTTTTTTTTAATATAAAAACATTTAGTAATAGTTGGAAAATAATAAGTGACAGCTTTAAACGGCAATTAGTCAAGTTGAACTGTGTCTGTGGAGTGAGTGCAGCCACCGTAACGTTAACAACGTTTAAAATGGTAAATGGCAAAAGCCGGCCGGCATCTGGCATCTGAGAGCCTAGACCTACATTGAGATGACCGGGGTCACCGGTTGGAGAAAATATGCAAGGTTGCAAGTTCAATTCAATGGTCATGAAGACAATTTAAATAAATATTAGAAACCCGAGTTGGAGCTCGATTTGAATAAGAATTATCTGTCTTATTAGATGCTGTGTTATTATTTAAATAATAAAAAAAGTTTAACAACGGGATAAGAATGCAAGTTGATATTCAATTCAATTCCAAATCTAATTTTTATGTCTATTGTTTATGCCTAATCGATGATTTTAGTAGATATTTAGGACGTAATACAGTAAATAAACAGTGATCTTCAATAGAAATTCCTAAATTTGAAATTTCTATATCTGTTTATTTTTAACAGAGAGAAGAGTCAAAATTTGTAGGATGATTGATTTATCTGGGTTAAATTTTCTAATTTAGAGAGAATAATAAAAGATAATGCTAGCTAGTATCAGCAGTTTAAGAAGCAATTCTTTCCTTTCTTGTCTTAGAGATTTTTAACCTAGTTATATAAAAAGGGACAAATTTTATTTCTTATTGTTGAAATTTTTTGCCGCATGGTCAAACTCATTTCAACTCGCGGTTCACTTTCTATTCATTCGTAAATCAAAAATTTTTGGAAATCTGCACCATTTAGAATTGAAACGAGGTTCAAAAGTGGTTCTTGTTTGTCATTCCATTTAAACTTTTTTCATCTACAGAAATTCCTCGGTTAATGAATAAGATGTGTCCTACGAAATTAATTCGTTAAGCGAAACTTCGGCTTCAGAAGTTTAAAAATACTATAGCCAAAATAGGAATAAGTTCCTACGAAAAGAAAGCTTATTTTTCGAACAAAAACAACTAAAAGCATACGCAACTCATTATTGATGAAAGAAAAGTTTTTATGGCTTGAAATTGCGGGCTTCGTTATGAGGGGAAACGTTAACCGAGATTGGGCTGTATTTTCCATGTTTTTATTGAAATATCGAATTATTTTTTGATTTTAAAAGCAGTAAAAAATTGCTTTGAGGGCTGCGAGTTTAACATACTTGTTTTACAAGTTCGTTTAAATTTTCTGTCCCAATTCCAAAAGCCAATAAGGAATTTAGACACGTATAGACCTATACGCTGCAACGTAACTCTGCTATTAGTCGATTGAGCCAAATTGAAGATCGAAAATTGTTTTCTTCTAATCCAAGCAACGAAAAAACAATAATTTATAAATAAGTCATATAAATTCTTAAATTAACCATGTGAAAGTGAAAATCACTCTGCATATACTTAACGAATATTAAAATTTCATATTTTATTAAATTAATTGATATATATAATTGAGTCTTCATCTAATGTGATGTCTCTTATTTATTGTCTCTATTCTATTTAAAAAAGTAAATATTTATTTTTTAAAACCATTGTGAGAATAATTAGAATATAAGCTATATAATTGGGACACACCTTAATACAAGTTTATACAGTCAGCAATAATTTAATAAAAAAACGGTATATTAAAATTTAAACATTTTTATTTTAATAATGTTTATGTTGGTGGTGACTAAATAAATATTTAATATTTCATTAAAGAAATTTAAAATATGAAAAAAAAAATTTTTTTTTTAATGAAGCCCTAATCAGAACAATCACTTAAAATAACTAATGGAATTTTCGAATAAGTGTTCCAGAGGTCTTCTAAAAAGCAGAGGTAGTTGTTAAATCCTCCTAGAAATTAACAAATTAACTTGGGTGGTGCGCTCGCTCTAGAGATCTCTGGGGCAATTAATCAAAAAATCCATTAGTCTATTGGTTATTTGAGTTGCCCATCTTACAGCGGCCAAACAGAAACTAATTTCTACAAATCATGGTAACACTCCTGATTTGTATCTGAATTGTACCTGGAAAAGGCCACAGAATAAGTGACTGAAAGTTATTTAATTCAAAGAAACTATATTTATAATGGAATTAATACTTTAATTATTAATTAAAGGCTGATTCAGAATCTTCCTTTCCTATAGTCGGAGGGGCTTTAGGCAATACAAAAAATGTTCAAATTTCAAAGAGGAATAAATTCAATCATCTAAATAAAAAATTATAAAATATTGGATTATATAGTAAGCAAAGTAATAAACTCCATCAAGGGTAAAAAACAATTTTCATTTTTTTTGTCTGGGTGGATGCAACAAGTCAAGGTTTTTAAACTTTCAAGAAACAATATAAGATTTCCAATTACTACCGGTAATATAAAAATTGAATGAATTTAATATATACTGTATATATATTTTCTTGTTTTAATCTAGTTATTTGCCAAGGTCATGAATTTTGTTGTGGTTGCATCGGTATCCTGGACTCAAGGTCTATCTATCTATCCATTTGAACCTCAAAGCTAACTAATCTTCATGAGACCGAAAGAAACAAAATGTCTTCTCTTACATCAATATATTCATTATACTGTTGGGAAAATCATGTTAATCTAAACATATTCACAATGTTGGTATAATTAACAATCTTTAGAAATATTTGACAAGCTTAACATAATACATGCACGCAATGTTTTTCACTGCTATGTGAATGATTCTTGTTTGTATATTTTTCCTTGCTTAAATGTAAGAAATTAACATAGTTTATAATTTTATAAAAAAATATATTTTAAGATAACTGGGAAATCGTTGATATTGTCTTTATCTACAGAATGAAAGGATGTAATCCGAGAAGAAAGTAAAAAGGTATTTAACTAGGAATTAAATCTGTAAATAATTCTAAATAAATATTTCATTTAATAAATAATAAGGTTGGAAATGAGGTTATTCCCACACATATTCAGATTATGTATTGCCCTAGGCCAAAACCAAAGCAAAAGTAACATTTTTTCGAGGGAAGAGTCTTTCATAGAAAACCTCTATCTTCTTTATTGACCTTTTCTAATCTCTCAGCAGCACTTAGGGGGTCCTCAAACTAAACAGTAAATCAGTCTCAGAAAATTATCTGATACAAACAGACATACCTATATGATATCGGAAAAAAATTTTCTCTCTAAGTGTGTTTAGTGCTTAATGAAAAAACAGTTTTTAATATAAATGTGTCCATCTAACTACTATGAATTTTTTACTTTCTCGAAGGGTGATATATAGGACAGTAGTGATTGCAATTTCTTTCGAACTCGAGATTTCAACATAACTTCACGAAATAACATCTCCTCAATTTAAAAAAAAAGTGGTTTTAGCCATTAAGACTCTGTTGGTGAGTGCCCGCGCATGTAGACTCGATTACTGCCGAAATGCTTGAAAGATTGAGACGAAATTTTATAAATAAGCTTTTTCAACGATCAATATATATATATATATATATCAATCTTAGGAAACTTGAACAATTTTGTATATTGGAATTATTTCTCTAAAATAAATACTTTAGGAAATATTTTGTTACAACTTGATCTGAAATACCATTTCGGCTGAGTCTACTTTTGGCTCGGTGTTTTAGAAAAGACTTGTGTCATTCTAGACCCTATATTTTTCAATTACTATTTATCTGCCTTTTTATATACTCCAATATTTCCTTGTTTAGGTTTAAGGCGTTCGTAATTAAAAAATGGTTTGTTTCACACCAGATTTTTAAGTTTAATTGCTAATTAGCATCAACTTTATTTAAAAAAAAGAAAAATTATTAATAAAGAATAAATGTCTACCTTTCCTTTAAATGAGGAAGAAAATGTAGATTAATATGCAGAATAAATATAAAATAGAGTTGAATGTATAATGAATGAAATTTTCTATTTCCTTTGTAAAAAAACCTTGCTTCCAATTAATTTATGAAGTTGTCGCATAAAATATAAATAATTTACATAGGTGTAATATTTTATATTTTGTATCGACCTTGGGTCAAGAGATCATGATTAGATTGACGAATTCTCGACCAGAATTTAGTTTTTTTTTATTTTTACTTATTATATACTTCTTTGATTATGATCAAATTCTTTTATTGCTTAATTTTTATTATGAAAAACCCCAATTCGGGAAGTTATGAGTGATTCGAGATTCAATAACAAACACCTTTATGATGTCTATTCTAATTATAGATGAGCTTGACCGTCACGATGGGAATACCTGTTCAAAGTTTAAAGGACTCGGATGACCTAGGGAAATCCATAATACAAATTTGCTATTTCTAGAGGTTATCTAAGTCTCTGATTGGCTTTGAAACCGCAACCGGTTCTATTAAAGATCACTTTCTACAACTCTCATGTCAAGTTCGCTCTCTTTGAATCCTAAACTCTCTCTCTCCAGAAATACGCCTCAAGTTCAAAGAGACTCCACCTTATTTTTATTTCTAACTTGCTTTTAAAATATAAAAAAAGAAATTTTTTTAAAATATATTCTCTTCGCCATGAAACTGTTCCTTTATGATAATGAATCTATAACTTCTAACTTTATACTCCTGAGGAGTTGTTTTGTTGCAACATAAAAAATATATTCTTCATATTTATGTTCTTTGTAATATATTTAGCCTGTTGTGTTTGTATTAAGTAAATTATAAAAATCATTATTAGATCTTCTCAAGAATCAGGAAAAGCTTACATTTTGCTGGGAGGAATTTATGGGAGAGGGGAGGGAGAACAGATAATCTCCACTTTGTATTAAATTTTTTGGAAAAAATTCCAACAGTAAATATTTCATTAAAAAATCTTCAAATTTTTTCACAAATAATAGTTTTAGGCATGGATTACTCTGGCACTAGTAAAAAACAAGCACTTATAAACACTTTTTGACATGCCTTTTTTTTTACTGGTGTTGGTGTATTTATTTGCATGTAATCAATACTTTATATATTATGCAATACAATTATCTATTAAAACGCTGAAAGAGCCACAGTACCCAAAGTCGTTGTTTTTAAGCAAGACCAAGCTGCTGAATCTCGGATAGGAGGTCCGAAGAAATAAGAGTATAGAACGTCCGTCAGTAGCCATCAATATTTAATCAATTAAAATTTATACATATTTAAATTGCAAACTCTATATGACCACTCACAGCCAAAAAAGAGTATAAAATTAAAAAAATCTATGAAAACATAAACTGTCAATCCGGTTTTTCTTTCTTAGGGTATTAAATTTTAGCAAAAATATATAAACAGCATTCTTTTTTTATTTAATAGATTACTTAATCCTTGGATGTAATTTTATTATTCCTTGTCATTGGGATTCTAAAGCCACCTTACTCATTTTTCAATTTATGAATCATTTAACTTTTGTAGAGACTATAATATAACTAAAAATAGACAATAAAAAAAGCAATAGAGATACTTTATTAATATGGTGAAATCCCCTAACTAGTTGCCAAGCCGCACAACAATGAGTGACTACATTAGAACATTTCAGAGAAATGAACCTTTCGATTGAAGTAAAAACAAAACTAAACGATGGAGTGACGGACACGTGGACAGTCTGTATATGAAAATATTAATTTTTCTCTTTGACCAAATTATTTTTTATTTTAAATTTTCTGAATAAATGAGCAAGTTGTTTTAAAATAAAAATTCCTTACAACTTGACAACAATATCATTAAATATATATTCTCTATCATTTAATGTATTTTATATTTAATTTCTTTATGATCGATTTTAAATGAAATGTTTTTGTTCCTGTTTTTGCATATTTTGATTCCGATTTTGAATGTCAACAAAATGTAGAAGGACTTGTCATCGCCAAGTCTTTTCAAGGATTTCAATACCTATTGCTAAATTGATTTCATTTCCGGTACTAGTATGTCTTTAAATGTTAACATGCTTCTAAATAAATTAGATAACATCTCATATTATCTATTTTATCAATTAATCTTTAATAGAAAATCTATATAATAATGTATAAGTTTATATCCGGTTAGTAATATTAGTATTATTATTACTTTCCAGCACAGTATGAAATATAAAAATCTGGTGTGAAGGCCGCACATCACTCAACTTTCTCTTACCTAAGGCGAGTATAATTACGTGATGTGCTGTCACGCCAGATTTTGCGACCGACCACCTTGGTAGACGGTTCACAATTTTATTTAGCTTTTATTTTTAGAGATTGTGTGTATTAATTTTTTATAATCTAGTCTTTTCGGCATCTGAGGCCATAATAGACATTAAACGATATAAATAATATTTCTTTACGATACAATCTAAACATATTTATTGGTATCCAAATTATTTAAATAAATTTTCTTCGGATTGCCTGGGATCCTAACCCACACCCCTTGGCCTTTAAAGTTATCTTATTGACAATGTCAATAACTTTCCCCTTCCGGCCACGGGGGGGGGGGGGGGGGGGGGGGGGGGGGTATTTAAGAATAAAAAAAAATAAAAAAAAAAAAAAAAAAAATAAAACGGGGAAAAAAAAAAAAATTTTTTAAC
>JAAAKE020125537.1:0-14929 GCA_010014785.2 Anisolabis maritima
CAACAGGATTAATATATCTCACGGGGGAAAACTTCCCCCTCCTGCCCTCAACAACCCCCCTTTCCCCCCCCCACCCCCCCAAAAAAAAAAAAAAAAAATCATTTGTTTTCTGTATATACCCCTGTTTTGTATACATTTTTTATTTTGATTAAGACTCCAAGTTGATTATCACTTGAGCTGCTCTCAAATGATCATATATTTAATCTTTTAAAATTAATTTTAAGATCAAAAACACTAACTAATTACTGTTTCTCATATGTCTCTATTCACTTATAGAAATTTGTTTGAATTTACAAAACAAAGAATAATATTTTACTAATATTTTTGTGGAACAAAAAGCTTGTAATTTTCAGAATATGGAGTTATAGCTACAAGTATGTGTGGAACGATATATTTTTAATTTGGTGAAATATTTAAATAAATTCACAAGTAATTATTATAATTGTAGTTTTGTGGAATAGGGCTAATAGATAGATATCTCTGGACCTCTTTTTCTCACTTTCACCACTTCACCCTAGAGAATATTTCATAATTTCTGAAAAATAGGTGGTGTTTGATTGAATTTGAATAAAGAATCTTAAGAAAAAAAAAGGTTTTTTTTGAGAGAGGTCCTAAAATAATAGCTAAAATATTTTTTAGATTTTTTTGACTTGGTTATGTTGCCAACTTTCAACTTCTTGTCAAAAACGCCAACAAAATTTTTTAAATTGCCAGAATTTGTAAATCGTTCCTTTTTTTTTTAAAGAAAAACGTTTTAAAAATCCAAAAAATATCAAGAGATCATTCATTTGAATGATAGAGCTATGTTAAAAAAAAAAACAAATAAAATTAAAATTGACTGATTAATTAAATGTCTGAAAAAAGGTGAGGATAAAAACCCCCCCACCCTTATTCTCTGGCTGGACATATTCAATTAAACAATACAAAGAATAAAAATGTGAATTATATGTGGTATATATATATATTGGTGAATTAAAAGGTTTGGACGAATCTTTTAAGAGTCCATGTAAATATTTCAAAGTAGCTTTAGATTTGGATAAAAATACCCTCAACTATTGGTGGAAATTAGCAATAGAGATTCGTTATATAGTCCGAAAGAAGATTGAATTACCTGTTGGGAATATTCTAAATGCAGGATGATGGTTGGTCCAGTTTACTTGATGAAGTTCCTGAGAGAAATAAGAAATAAAAACCCAAAACAGTGGTTTAATGAATAAATAGAGATGAAAAAAGTTCGTCGTTTATTTTATATGATTTCCCTATGAATTACCTGATAAAGGTTTCCGCTGGATTGGGAGCGACGTCCTGTTAAACCTTTACTGGAATGGCGGCTAACATTTGAGCCCATGATCCTTGCTTTGGTAACATGGATGTCCTTTTTTGGAATGAATCTTTCAGTTTTGATGAAGGATCTTCAGTACCTTTGTTGCAGTCCTGGAACTTTGCGCCCACATCTTCTGTAAGAAACAAAAAATTTTGAGTAATAAGATGCATTAACTGGTGATATTCAATGAAAAAATTGAGGCATTCGAGGAAGTTGAACCTATGTTTTTCCTTTGTTTACGTCCGTGGGTGTTTTAATCTAGGCTCCTCTTTAGAGTTTAAAATAATCACCTTGAATATAAGCTTTTAAAAGAGTTCTTAATCGAACATGACGTCGGCGGCCAAATTAAAAAAAAAAGATGCGATTTAAGAATATGTCAAGTTTTTTAAATATAATAGACTTTTTCTGGTTTTTTTCTTTCTCCATTAACTTTATTAGCCTAAAAAAGTTGTCGGAAAGACAATTTGGTCCTGAAATCAGTAAAAATAACGGAAATATAGAAGAAATGCGAAGACGACTTTAACCTTTAAGGATACCTTAGTTTTTTCGGGTTTTTTTTCTTTCTCTATACTATTTATCAGCCCAAAAAACTTGTACAAAGCAACTTTGGTTGAGATTATTAGGATAATTAATAAAATATAATAAGAAAATTATTGACAAGATAATTTATCAAATCACCAAAGGTGGATTAAGCTGGTGGATGGTCCTGGCGGTAAAAATTTTGAGCCCCTCAGACCCAAGCCCCAAAACAAAAAATGGTATAAGTGATGAATTTTTCGGAAAGATTTCAGTATTAGACTTTTTATGAGTTGCTTAAACCACCAATATGTAGTTAATAGTAAAACTCAACGTTTCAAGAAAAATCATAAATTTATTCAAATTAGTATATTTACAGCATGTCTCATTTTTTTACTAAAAAAAATGAATCAAAATGTGGAAAATGAGCAGCTCTAAACAAAGCTTTTTTTTTTTGAAGTCTATTTTTTTATTTTCTAGACCTATTTATAGTAAAAGTGAAAATATTTCCATTAAAATCATAGTTTCTCATATCCTCTTGTGAGAATATGTTGATGTTAACAATTCTATTTCACTGATCGTATAGTATGATTAGAGTATGAGGAGTAAATTTAGAATTCGTTTTTATTCTGTGTATGTTTTTAAATATTAGTTAACAGGAACAGCCATAGAGGTGGACTCTCCTCCCCGAAAAATTTACACCATTTACATGCAAAAAATTGATATAGGAACCCCTCCCACCTCCCAAAAATATTTTCTGGGAACGTTCCTCTTCGTTAATAAGCGTAGTCGAAAAAGTTTCCACCGATTTTGCCTATAGTTGGTTTCAAATCGTATATTTCTTGTAATATAAATCGCATTGGGTTATACTAGGCGTCATTTGATAGGTGACATTTCATAGTTCATTCTAGAAAAAAAAGGTTAAAATTTGTTTATTCAGTCAAAAGTTACTCTGTTTTCAAAATGAGTAAAAATAAGAAAGAAATTCGATACATTTTGAAATTCTATTTCAAAAAAGAAAAGAACGCAACGCAGGCGACTAAAAAAAATTTGTGCAGTTTTATCGTGATGATGCCATATCCGAAAGAATCGTCCGTGAATGGTTCGCTCGATTTCGTTCTGGAAATTTTGATGTCAAAGATGCACCTTGTTAGTGAAAAATTTAATAGGCGAGTTTCCAGAGAATCACTGTTGAAACGAAAGGAAATCGAACTATTTTTGAAACGTCTCATGATGAAAAATAGATCACGTACGATAATAATGGGTAAAAAAAATTGTGGTCGAAGCAGTGTGAAAATGGTGGTAAAGCCAGGATTTACCTCAAGGAAGGTGATGCTGTGTGTTTGGTTTGGTAAGGAATCGTGTATCATGAAGTACTACAATCTGGTTAAACGATTGATTTGATCTCTACTGTCAACAATTAACCTCATTACAGCAGGTAATTAAAAAAAGCGGACGGAATTGATCAACAGAAAAAGAGTTATGACAACACCAGACCACACAGATCTTTGGCGACTCGTCAAAAATTGAGAGAGCTTAGTTGGGAAGTTTTGATGCATCCACTGTATAGTTCAGTTCTTGCACCGTCAGACTACCATTTGTTTCGTTCTCTGCAGAAATCCCTTAGTGATGTAAAATAGAATTCAAAAGAGGCCTCTGAAAATCACTTGTCACAATTTTTCGCCCAGAAACCACAGAAGTCCTATAGTTATGGGATTATGGTTCTACCAAAAAAAATGGCAAAAAGTTATCGATCAAAATGGTACATATTTGTTTTAATAAAGTTCACTAGAAATAATAGAAAAATGCGTTTGAATTTTGCGTAAAAATCGGCAGAAACTTTTTCAAGTACCCATTATTATGTTAATTATATTTTATTCTATTACTTTACTCACTTTATTTTATATTATATCAATAATATTTTTGTTAATAGAAAAATGTTGGTATTAATTTTCATTAATATGTTAATCAAATAAATAAATGCAAAAAATGCTAATATATTTTAGTAAAATCAGGTTAAAATAGAGATAAAATTTATATATATTAAAATAATATATTTAATATATTGTAATTAGGTGGGCCTTATTAGGGGATTAGACTTGTTTGGAACAGGTGTTCTTAATAAAACCCTTTTGGTAAATTTTTTCGTTTTAAGCTTACAGAAGAGCAATTGTCAAACCTACTAATTTCACATGATCTATTTTAGGTCGGGTATGAATTAAATATTTAAAAAACATTTTAGTAGTTGGAGTTCATCAGTCATAATACCAATTTTTTAAAAATCTATTAGTTTTAAAATTCCTTTATTGCAGCCAAAAATGGATACAACTCTATCATGTGGTTCTCTTTTTATGAAAAATGCAAAGAAAGAAAATAAAATTTTCAAATTCTTAAAGTGTAAGATTGTAAAATGCATGAGGGATCGGTCCTAAGAACAAATATTGACAAAGTTAAATAATAAGCCACTAAAGGAAAGGTGCATTGTCTGTGACCGTTAGGTCCTCTTCAAAATCCTAGCATGCTGATTGTCCTCATATTAAGTGAATAATTATTATTAGAATTCTAAATGACAACAAAGAGATTAAAATTTACAAGTAATAAATATGACTATCTGGGATATTATCAATCAATCATTCTATCTCTAAAAGTGTTCAGCCTGATATTAAAATAAGAACAAAGAAATGTCAAATTGTTTTAATGAAAATTATGTCAATATTTCTGAAGAGATTAAACCTTAAACCTGACTATTTAACTCTCGTTCCATTTTCTTAAATCCTATGAATAATAAGAAGATACTACTCGAATTGAAAAATACTATTTCACTGGACCCCTGATAATATAAATAATTATATTGTTATAAAATGAGCATTTAGCATTTGTAAGCCACTTTCTTTTATCAACGAACGAATCTTTGATTAGAGGGTACTTTCCAAGATTTCTAAAAAGGAAGTTGATAAACAGCTTGGTGATAAACAGCTTGGTGAGACCAATATCATTACTATCTACCTTTTCTAAAATAATGGAAAAGGCAATGGCTAAAAGGCTGAAATTTTTAGAAAAGAATTAATCCCCACCAAAATGGTTTTTAAAAAAATAAAAATACAACGTCAGCACTTTTTTCACTTGTCAATTCGATCTATACTAATTTAGATTGTGCTGTACATACTTGCTTACCTGGATATCTGCATGGCATTTGACAACCAAGACTTGCAGTTAAGTTGCCTGGACAATTTGAGAATTCACGGTATAGCATTAAAGCAAAAAGTTTCCTTCCATATCGTTCTCAATATGTCATTTTAGATAATTAAAAATCGAATAAGTTAGATAATAAGGTTGGATGCCTGAGCTCAATATCTTGGGCCTGCTCTTTATATCTTATATGTAAACGTTATTAACCATCCCATCAGAAAATTAATTTCATTCACGGATGATACATGATTAGTCTTAGGTAGCAGATCTTATGGGCAAGTTTGTTTTTAAGACTAGAGGGCTAAAATTGAATAAAAACAAGAACTCACTTTTAGATTTTGATTTAAATAGGGCATTTGATCAGGTCAGGTGATTGACTGGTGCATATACTATCACTCTAACAACAGATTCTGTCTACCTCTCGATATAACCTTAAAATGGGATACTTATGTGCAAGCTGCTTAATCCCGTATGTTATGAAATGGCAAAACTAAAAAATACAACAACCTTATATGTTTTTTTGATAATTATTATGCTAATTGTCATTCAATAATAGCATATGGGATTTTGTTTTGGGACTGTTCTCTGCAATTAGAGTTTTCAGAATCCAGAAAATAATTATAAACGTTCTAATGTGTGCTCCATGGTTACTGCAGACTTTTATTTCCCTCGGTATAGGGTCCCTATCTTGTATCCATATTATAGAGACTATTTAATTTATAAATAAACATCCTGAGCTGGTGGCAAATAGAGAAGGTAATGCATGGATTTCCAGTAAATTAAATTTGGGAGTCCCTGAGTGCAGAATTCAGACCTTCAAAGAGCCCCTTTACAAAGACATTATCTATTTCAACAAACTGTCTATTGAAATTAAAAAAATAAATACTTTGATAGTTTTAGAATGTCCAATTAATAATTTATAGGAAGAACGAATTTCTTAATCGGTAATCTAATATAATTGACTTTTTGTTATATATGTTCATCTATTAATATTATATTATTTTGGTATATCTATGAAATTTTATACCTATATATATATATATATATATATATATATATATATTGGAATTAATTATGTAAATTAAATAAAATGAAAATATATATATATTTATAAATGTGTCTGTGTATAGAATGAGGGTTGGAGAGAGGATGAGGATTGGTTAAATGCAAAGAGATTGTTTCAAGGTGATGAGCTCACTCCTTTAGCACCTTCCTTTATAATAATGATTAGCACTACTATATAAAAATGAGAGAAAGGGTTATAATCTAAGTGACATCTTTAAAAAACAAGCTGGATATTAAAGGATTAATAATATGTATATATATGAAAATAACACTTCTAATATTTAAACATTTGAGACAAATCATTCAAGGAAAATAAATCAATACAAAGAGTAAAATATTGAATTTTATAAATACTATATTATTATTTATTTTAATACCATTAATGTCCCTTTTAATTATCATGACAGGTTTTCTGTGTTTATCAATTATACTATTGTGAAAGAATTTTTCTAAAACATACTATAGTTTTTAATTTAAATAAAAGTGTCAACCAGGTCTTAAAAAGGCAATGAGTTCCTGAAACATCGATGATAAGTAGAAATTAAAAAATAGATTTTATTTCATTTTTGGCTGCTTGCATTCCATCTTTTCATTTTTACCTAGTTCGTTTTCAGTATGCTTGATTATGATAAATAAAAATTAGAACTGACAAATCAAATATAGGTGATTGTTACTTTTTATTTTAAAGAATGAAAAATAGATAATAATAGGTTTTTATTTTATATAATTATATAAATGAAACGACTTTTTAAATTAAATATCAAAAAATTTTAAATCTGTCTACTTTTTCTAATGGATGAATAAATGGAATAAACGGAGTCTACTCGTATAATTAATGAGTGCAGGCGCGTAACCAGAAAAAATTTTTCGGGGGAGGGACCAAGGTCAATTTTTCGCATGAAATCCCCCGTAAGTGTAAACTTGTCCAATTAGGGATGGCAGGAGGGCCCCATGGACTCTTCTCTGGGTACGTTGCTGAATTAATGTAATCACTTAATTTAGGTATGGTGATGTGATTCAAACGGCTTGACCTACCTGAGCGGGGTCAATGCCGAATTAAAGAGCTTAAAGGTCCTTACGAATATATCGCGCGTATTATAAAACGAACTACAAGCTCACAAATGTTATATCCGATCCATTCTGACTTACTAAACTTGGTTCACTGTGTTTGTTGCGCGCAGATCGTTGCGCGGAGAGAGGGGCGGAGCAAATTTCTAGAGGGAGGCGTGTAGAAGTGAGGGTAAGCTAAAGGCGCCCCTTCTCCTCCTCCACCTTAACCTACCCTTCTCTTCCTCATAGACACACTAATAAAAAATGTATCGACCGGCAGACCGATAATGTGTCTTAGAATAAAATCTCATTATTAGCTCTCGTGTGATTTTTCTTAGATGAAAAATGATTAAAATAAATGAGTTGATTGAAAAAATTGAGGCTTAGGACTCGAACCCACATTCTCTCGTGATTTTTATTAACTAAGCACCTCTTCAAGATAATAAAGATATTTTTGTCTAGTTATGATAGGAGGGTAGCGACAAAAATTCTCTCTAAACACCTATATAAATGTACAATTAAAATTCTATTTACAGGCCCGTGCCTAGTATTTTTGGTGTCCATTAACAAAATATATATCGCTCAATTTCTTAACGCTAATATATGGGTAAAGTTAAGTTCAAGTAATATCCACTATTAAAAAATAATTTTAATAATCGAACCTGACTTAAAGCACTTTGCAAAATTCTTTCTCTTAGCTTATATTATTTAAAATATTAATTATCCAAGAAGCTCTGTCTTTTGGCTTTGTGCCATTTTTTGAAAAATAAATAATAAATCATTTGTTTAAATATAGCGACAAGGTGGATATATATATTTCCAATTGAAATAGGGAGAGAGGATTAAGCAGCCAAAGGAAGTCTTTTATGTGTATAAAAACTAGTTTCAGCTTTATTATGATAAGACCTTCATCAGTCAACTTAAAGCTGGAAAGACATTACAATATTTTTATAATGATATTGTTAATAAAAATAATTTTTATAATACTAATATCCTACACTGTGAGTAAATAGAGTTGTAAGCTTTATATTATTTAAAAGGGATTGGAGAAATAAACTCAACTGTCTTGGGTTCCACCTTACATCACTTTATTAAGCAAATATTTCGACCAACCTAATGTCGGATAATGAATGAATGGTGAAATTTTTTCTCATCCAGGTATATTTGTTTAAAAAAACCGCCTTATTCTTTGACCAGGCCTATGAAACTCCTATTGAGAAGGCTGTTTCTATTTTTGCAGTTCCTATATTCTGGGATGGTGAAGTTAGTGTGCTTCAACAGGTCCTATATCTATAAGAAATAGGAATATTTTTTAACGAAATTATTTTTTTTCCAGCCCACAGTCCTCATTAAATCAAAATAAAAGGTGAATTTTAAGAGATAAATTAATTAAAAAGATATTACAATAACCATTTTGTTAGTTTTTAGTTGAAGTCATTATTGTTTAAGTATGTAATCCCAACCACTTGTACCGTTTCAGAATATCTCAACAGGAAAAGCAACAAAAATGTCATCTTTCATCATTTAGTCGTGAAAAAAGATTGGATGATGGTTTTTTGATATATGAAGATATATATATAATTCCTAGGGCTGTCCTTAACCAAACTTTTATTTTGGATACGATTTTGACAGGGCTTGTTTGAACAAAATCTTAACCATACGTTCTGTTATAAACCTAACGTAACCAAACTCACTTTGGTCAACATGAAAGCGCGCCTTAACTGTCAACTTGGCCGTATTTTAGTAAATCAAAAGCTGTTATATATCGATAGTGAAAAAAAATTAAGATTTTTAATTCTCAACTGTCAAAAATAGCTGTCCTCTACATAATAAAAAAAATAATGGTTTCTTTTGTACTTTTATTAAGTTTTATAATTAGTTCTGAACAAAAATTTTATTTTATTAATGAATGTTAATGTTATTTACTAGATTTAGGTTGGTATAGGAAGTAATGATCAGGTGCTTTCTTAGATTTTGCATCTCAACCATGCCCTCTATCTGAGTTATACACGCCTGGTCAAATTCTCCCGCCATTTATATTCGATATGAGACAAACTTGTCTGTTTAATAAATAACCTTTTGGACTTCATTGGACTTGGCCCACCCTAACTTCAATGCCATTTCTATACTCTCTTATTTTCTTTTATTATATAAGTCGGTTGTCTGTTTTATTCTCTTAATATTTAATTTAGAATAATAATAATAATAATAAATAAAGGTAAAGATGCAATTATTTATTAAGGCAATCATAATGGGAGCCCCAGCATCTGGCAAAGGCACAATCTCATCAAGAATTGTTCAGCATTTTAAAATTAAACATATTTCAAGTGGAGATCTACTTCGTAGGAATATTTTAAATAATACAGGTAAATCCATGATCGATTCAAATCTATCACAAGTTGATTTACCTATTAAAATTAATTAACAATATTTTCAGAATTAGGACAAGAGGCAAAAGCATTTATTGATAAAGGACAACTGGTCCCAGATGAGCAAATGATTAAATTAATTGTAAATGAATTAAAGCCCTATGAAAATAGCAATTGGCTTTTAGATGGTAAGAATAATCTTTCATTTTTATCATTTAAAAAGCTTGACTTGATGGAGAGGTGGCTATAGATTTTTATTGATTTAGATCAGGAGGTGGCAGCCAGTGGGGAGTAGCTTCTATACTAATGAAACTCCCAGATTTCACGACGCTTCGATCTAAATTTATTGAACCATCAACAAGTGACAAGGAGTTGATTTAGACCAAAACGTCGTGAAATCTGGGAATTTCATTAGTATAGACGCTACTCCCCACTGGCTGCCACTTCCTGATCTAACCCACTTAAAAAGCTTTCAAATAATTATATAAAAAAAGAGAATTGATTCATCTATAAACGATCACTCAGTCCAAAATAAATAAAAAAAATTTGAATATCTTATTTAAAAATAAAATTTCTGACAAAAATTTTAGGTTTATATAACATAAAAAAGAATTAAGTTGGAAAATGTAGGCACCAAATTATATTTTTTATTATTTCCTAAAATACATGGCAACAAATTCAAATGCGAATAAATTCCTATATAATTAGTGAATTTTAAAGATTTTTGTAATATATGAGTTTATAAAAAATTTTTGGTTTTTCCTTCTGAATAATGAATGAAACCGGTTTTTACTTTCCTCGATATATGGAACAAATATTACACTCGTCATTAATTATCTTAAATATAATATCATTGCTAAAACTTATCATAATAATAATAATATATAATATTTATCATATTCTCAAATTCTCTTCCTTGGGTAGGAAATGGGAACCCACCCCAGTATAACTGCTAAAAAGTTGCACAGTGAAGTAACCACGACCTGACCCATGAACGAAATTGCCAAAAATAAAGGAAATCGAACCCAACTGAACTGACGGAAACGAACTAGAACCAAACTGTACCGAATCTAATCGAGTAGACTCCTTCAAGTTATTTTACATAGTGAATAAGAAAATCTATTTTTATTTTACCGAAACACGAGGCCTATCTTCAGCTGACCACACACATTTCTCAGGGGATTTCGCTTCTCCCACGAAAAGACTTATTCAACCATTTTTTCACTCCCATTATGCCATAGAATTCATCTCTAAACGGAATAAAAAATTAATTATTATATTGTACAATTGTAAAGAGGCCTATAATCCTAATGGATTGTTTGTTTTGTTTATATTTTTTATTTTCTTATATTTTAAAACTAATTGACGTGAGCTTCAATATTTAATGGTGAATAAATATAGATTTGTCAATTATTTTCATACAATATAAGATTAATTATCCTAGTAACTTGAACCAAAATTACCTTATATAAATTCTTTGGGCTGATTAATATAATGAATAAAGAAAGAATAAGCTAAAATATGTTTCTTAAATATTAAAGTGGTCTTCATATTTTCCGTCTTTATTTTAGCTATTTTTACCAAATATAATAGAAAAATTTACCTATAACATAATAAAAAAGTGATCGATATATATTCCTAAATTTAGCCCTTACTCCCCCAATCGAAATCTAAAAAATTTCCAAAATACCAAATAAAGTAAAAATTAATTTAAATTAACCCAAATGTTTCCTCATTTTCAACTGTCAACTTTGCAATTGTCCATATATTGTCTATATAAAATCTAGATTTTAAAAAATATTTTTATGATAAAAGTATGTTATTTATTCTAAAATATGACATTTTAGGCTAAATGATCAAATTAGACACTATAAAACTTGAAATTTAGGTTCAATTCTAGTTGAATCTTCAAAATTTGGATATTCGTTTATATCGTTTCACAGGCTCTGATTATCAAATAGTAATATTCAAGAAAATCTTATAATTTATGGGGTGGCATTTAATAACAACTGATAAATAAAAATTACAAATTGATTCGAAGCTGCCATGGTGGCTGTGAAGAAATAATATCAGATAATAAAAGGCAGGATCAGCTAAAATAAAAAGCATATAAAGACTGGCCTTCTATATGTAATATAACCATTTATTGACTATTATATACTAAGTGTAAAAAAGAGATGGATGTGACGAGACGTCTAGTTGGTAGAAAAGTGACACTCAACTTCTGGTTCTCATCTACTGATATTGAGTATAAAATTTTATACTTGCGATTAACTTTTATCATAAGATATGTTGGGCTTCAGGAGTATTTATATTGGGAGTCGGGATTCTAATGCAATTGGATAAGACCCCATATTCCCTGCAATAGCTGGAGTCCTGGGATCAACCTCCATACCACCAAAAAATAATAATAATAAAAAAAGAACGACTAGATAATTGAATTTGTGCCCTGACACCCGTCTATTTTTATGTCTGTTGGAATTTTATGATGGGATAGTACGGTACTACCCTTCCATCGAAATCCCACTGTATTTTGATGGAAGGGCTTTGTGTAGCATGTGTTATGTGTATTCGTCATATATTCTTATTATTGTATAATTTATCTTAATTTTTTTTATCAAAGGTTTTCCAAGAACAAAGAAACAAGCAGAAATTTTATTTAGGCAACAGCCGAATAATATTGCTCTTAATTTAGTAGTACCTTTTGATGTTATTATTGAAAGAGTATCTGGACGATGGGTTCACCTTCCCACTGGAAGAGTTTATAATATAGGATTTGAGCCTCCTAAAGTTCAAGTTCGTTTATTAAAATTATTACTTTATTACTACTATTAAAATAAAAAATTGATTTAAAATTTGTTTATATATCTTCATATATATATATATGTATATATATGTTTTAGGGTAAAGATGATATTACTGGTGAAGACCTGGTACAAAGACCTGACGACAGGCCTGAGGCTGTAAAAAAACGGTTGGAAATATATACAGAAACTGTGGGCCCAATTCTAAAATTTTATAAAGAAAAAGGTCTTTTAATGGAATTTCATGGAACAACTTCAAATGAAATTTGGCCCCATGTAGAGGAATATTTAAAGGAATTTCAAAGAAAGAAATAAAACAAAGTACATTCAATCATCACTCTTTAACTTTGAAAATGTGTATTTTGAAAACATTATATTTAAAAAGAAATGTTTATATTCCAGCATCTATAAATCTAGGCTCTTCTAATTAACAATATTAAAAGTTATTATAACAGAAGAAGTTAGCCTGATTAAAATAAAACAATTAAAAAGTTTTTTGCTTCGGGCCTTCATTTACCTCTCCGAGAAAAGAGTTGAACTATTTTTTTATAGTTTTAATATCTAATTGAATATGATTGAATTAAACAAACAGATTAACAGATTCTTTAGTCTCTTCAAATATATTAGTTTTTACAAATATTTCTCTCTCCCATGATATATGTCTTTTCTTGATCTGAATTGTACTTGAATAAAACCAAAGAATAAATGTCCTGATTGCATGTAAATTTATGCAAATAATTTAACAAATTTAACTTAAAATAGTTTAATATATTTGGCTAATTAAATTAAAAGAGTGGATGGTTCACCGACTCTGAAACTTAAAAATATATAGGAAATTAAATACAATTTTCGGCGACCGTCCCTCACTTTTATTTCAATTAGGCAAATATGATTTGAATTTTGAGGCCTTTCGGCGCTCTAGCAATCTTGTTTAAGCGCGGGCTGATGTTTTTTTGAGTGTGATTTGCCTCTATTATTATAATCATTGCTTTTATAAATTATTATAGTCTATCTATCTTATTAAAATTTAGTAATCTTAATTACTAGCAGTCTAAATTAAATTAAGTCTTAAAAAAAGTCTCAATTACTTTGAAAATTAAATAATAATAAATAAGTAAAATACAAATTCCAAAAAATAACCTCCTGCGAAATATCTTTCTTCTAAAACAGTAATTTAGTAATATATGCAATATAAATTATAGTTGAGCCGTATCCTGAATTCTAGAGGCATGGAGTCATGGACGATTTCTCTCTGCTATAAATAAAAAATAGCGGAATAGGTCAAGCGTGTCATTGTTGAGGTTGATTGGTGGAGTTATGGAAACGACAACTTTTGGTCTTCACAGTTTTAGAGTAGAATAAAATTTCTAAAATTGCGAAAACAGCCCAGCTATAAGTGTGATATAAAGTGTCATGAAGCCTATGAAATAGAATATATAATAATTTTTAAAAATATAGGATAGTTAACAGTCAGAGTGTGAGGTAGGTCCCTCTCCTCTTTTGACTCAAGCTTCGCCCAAAAGGCTCTTTTTTCCTTTTTTTTAAGTTGTCGTTCTATATCTAGTGAACGAATACTCAGACTAGTCAGAGCTCTGCTTTAAGTGAAAATCCTGCACATACAAAATTTGGTTAATAATAATACATTATACAATTTCAAATTCTTCACATTCAAGTTCATAATCAGAATCTTCCATATTAAAATGAGTGTCAACTCCAATACTATTTGGGAGAAATCTTGGAGTTACCACATCAGAACTCCTCTTCTCACAAAATACAAATAAAGGATAATCACATTTTTGACGAGAAGGTATTAAAAACTGAAAAAGTAAAATTTTTATTAAGTTTTCTTTTTTTTAGTTGTTAAAATATTATTATTATATAATAGAAAATAAGTTAATATTTTTTTTTTAATGAAGATCTAATTCATTTTCATGAATAAATAATAGGTGCAGTAGCGTAGCCAGGAATCTTGTTTAGGGAAGGAGGAGCCCAAATGCAATTTTTTTCTTGTATGGTCTTTAATTTTTTTCTTTTTTAAGTGATTTTTATTGAAATGTTTAGTTAATTGTTGTTATTTTTCTTGGCTTTATGTTGTGTGGAGGGAGGTCCCCGTTTTCTTAATCTTCACATTCTACTTTGTAATAATAATTAGAAAAAATTTTGAAAACATGAAACTTTAAAACCTTCGGGAGTCTTATGAATTATTTGGTTGAGATGAAATTTTACAAAGAATAATTTTTTATGAGTTGAAACAATTTTGGGGATTAAGAGATGAAAAATAAATTCAGAAAATCACATTAATCCCTTTTTCTTTGCAAATTTATATAAAAATATAAAATCCTAACCTTAAAAATAGTACTAAGAATACAAATATGATGTGACGGCCGCACATCACACTTTCTCTTACCTAAAGTAAGGTAAATTGTGTGATGTGCTGTCATACACATATATGCATAAGTATATATATATATATATAGAATTTATTAACTGCATTCTATGCTTTGATAATAATAAATATTTGCCATATATATTGGATTGAAACATAAGTAATGGCCGTTTATGTTGTGTTTAAAATTACGCGGTAAAAATAAAATGTATTGGCATAATGTTTT
>JAAAKE020125559.1:0-14927 GCA_010014785.2 Anisolabis maritima
ATTTATTTCGCTCTCCACTTGATCCCAAAGTCCAATCCCTAAATAAGCTTACGCTTTTGGCCCCGTCCTAAAATTGTCCGGTGTATTAGTCACTGATCCTAGCACCATTTGTGTTTGACGTTAAAAGAAGACTCTTGTTTATCTTCTTTTTTCTCCAGACCAACAATATTTAAAATAAAATTTGGTGGGTTCATTGCTTTCAACTTCGGGGTATGGCTGGGCAGGAACAAAGGCAGATCAAATAGTGCAGCCAGTACAATTTCATTTTATTAAAAAATCCTCTACGATTGCTTTCTCCAAGAATCACCAGCGCAACGTAAAATCAAGCCCTTCATTATAATAAATAAATGAGCTTTTAATAATTAAAAAATTATGTATTTTTGATGAAATTTTTTAATAAATGGATTATTGAATTTTTTTATTAATTCGTTATCAATAATAAAAAAAATTTAATGATGCATTTTTCAGAAATCTAATTAAGATTATCTAGTCTCTTCCTCGCTCTCTCTCTCTCTATATATATAGTTTCATATTTTCTTTAGAAGAAATATATTTTCTTGGCAATAAATTGTATCTTCAATTTCCAAGATAGCTGATGTATTTATCATTGTGTTGGTGTTACTCCAAGTAGTTTCGCCGATCTGCTGGAGTGTATATAGTCGAATAGATGGATAGATAGGTGCTCCCACCCCACACTCAGAAGTTGCTATACAGATCTCGAGAAACAAGAGCCTAAGAGAATGGAACAGAAAAACGTGCTTTGAATTTGCAATATTTTTTCGGGAAGCTGTGGGGGAAGGATGGGAGGAGGGTCAGAGGCCAAAGACCAAAAAGGCGAGAGGCGTCTCAATGAGTTGGTCCTTCGAGCCGGATAAACAAACGGATCGGGGTTCGATTCCAGCCGGCGCCTAATGAATCCAATCGATTAGCCATTGACACCGATACATCTCCTTAGTTTCGAATCTCTTCGGATCATTCCCTTCATCATTCAACATGGGGAATTAAGGAGAGATTTTTGCTGTTTATTTATTTATTTATTTTCTCAAGTAAATGTAATAACAAAATAGTTTTAATGTGTTTCAATAGACAATTAAAATTTTGATAAAGAAATTTGGCGAATTAATTATTTTTATATTAGCTAGGATATTAAGGAATTACAGGTGCAGAGATTGACACTCAAAATTATTTCGTTAAAGTATTTAATGAGACGTTTGGGTCTCAATAGAAGCCATCCTCAGGATCCGATAATAGTCAGAAATTTAATCTGAATATATACATGATAGTAACTATAAAATATGTATGTATTCAGAGATCTATCTCATAGAGAAGACATACAATTTTATAGTTTAGTATTTTATTCATATTCAATTTCTGGATATTATTGGAAGTTCCATCCCTCTATCGTGACATTTCCAATAAATACCTTATTGAAGGTATTTGGGCTGTCAGTCTCTGCATCTCCAATTCCTTAGTATACAAGTTTACAAATCAAATTAATATATAAAATTATCAATTTCGAGAGCTTAGGTATTTTAGCTTAAATTCGTAAATTGAAAAAATAAGGCACTCGTGGGAGTCGACCTTTCTCTTCTTTCTCCTAAATATATTAAGCCCCTCTTATGAGTTTATTATTTAGACGATCATTGATGGCTGATGAGTAGATATGAAATTTGGTTAAATTTCTACCAATGATATTCATTTTTTTAAAATAATAAAGTAATGGTTTGATGTTTGGAAAATTCATGGTATTTTGTATATATAATTTTAACTTGGTGAAATATAACAATATATGTAGATATTTATTATTGGTATATTTTTGATACTACTATTATATCTCTAAACCGCTAATTTGTCAATTGGATAGAATAATTAGGTTATCTGCCACCTCAAAGATGATTTTCTATGAAATGGGAACAATTTTATAAAACTTTTAGAAAATTCCACCCCGCGATTGACACATTTCTTCAATTTATGAATTTAAGAAAAGTAACCTAATATCGTGAAATGAATATTTTGTAAAATTCACATTGTATAATTAAATTATCTTAAAAAAATGTCGTAAATATGCATTAAAGTATAATTTAATTCGCAAGGTTACACTTTATAAGAGTACTGCCACCTAGCAATAGTTGAACTTAATATCACAATTCTTGACGAAAAGCTAGACACTAAACTTTTTGACTTAGGGGAGTGGCGATTCATTATAAATAAAGATGTCAGAGGATTTTCCTATGAAAGTGAGGTAAAACTTGACTCAAATTAAGTGATAATTAGCGGAGATGCTTTGAAATATCAAAGTCTAAAAAAAAGCGATTAGAATTTCCTATACACTTTCCGTGTTATATTTTCGTAAAAAGCGACAATTTTGACATATTTTACTTCATTTCTTGTTTTCCTGATATTTATTATAATTATTAAAATTTTTATTTTAAAGTTATATAATAAAAGACAATTTAGATGGAAGAAATCGTTGCCCTGTCCAAAATTGATTCCAGGGGAAGGCCGTAGACCTTTTGGATGCTTAATGAAAGACACTTTTCGAACAAAGTTTATTTGCTCATCTATAGTCAAAATTGTTTAGTCGTATAATACCTAAAGCTGGTTAAAGTAGTTTTATATACATAAAATAATGTACATTTCATATACTTGAATATTATATTTAGGTAAAGTCTCATATCGCTTGCAAGTGTAAGTAATCAACCACAAAAAAAAAAAACTCTGGCCACCTTTGAGTATTGTACGACTAAACAATTGTGACTGAAGATGAGTAAATAAACTATGTTCGAAACGTCTCAAAATTTGTTTTTCATTAAGCGACCAAAGGCTGCCACTGCCTTTACCTGGAGTCAAAAGACAATTTATTAAAGAATTATATACCTATTTATTTATTTTTAATACAGTTTTTATTATTCAAATTTATTTTTTTATGTATTGTTCCGTTTGGATTTATTAAATTTTATATTAAATGTTTTTCAATTAAATATTTTTTTTGAGTTTAATTAATAAATATCAACAACAAATATAATATACTAAATGTATTGGTTATTAATATATTGGATATGTTTTCAATTATTATAATTAATTTAATGATATTTGATTTAATTAATTTAATATATTCTCTCTATTTTGAATGTTTTTAAAAATTGTATTAGATTCATTTTATTAATTCAAATATCGACATAATTAACTTTTGGGAAATTAATCACGTGTGCATGTGTGATAAGCTCTAGAGGTGCCCTGGAACAGTGAATCAAAAAATGCATTAGTTTGTCATTTGGGTTGCCTATCTTCCAGCAACCAAACACGAACGAATTATTGCACGTGGCAGCAGAGTTTTGAATAAAACAGGCAGTACTATTTTATTAAGGAAATTTAAAATTAAAAATAAAAAAAAAATATATATTATAGGCATTGTTTTTTTTTCCAAAAGTTTTCCAGATGTATCCCAATTCGACTGCCTTTTCTAGAGGATGTTTGCCACTGACAAGAGTTAATCATGGTCAATGTTTCTTTACTTAGGTGATCAGATGGTATGGTGCTTACAATAATATATGCAAAATGTTTATGGACGCTTAATAGTCCCTCTGCTAGTACTCCCAGTAGAGGACCATTTAATGGACCCTATAATGGTAGTGGTAATTGCCCTGCTAATGATGTATTTGTGTTGTGTTGTGTGTCTATAGCTACATATCGGTGCATTGCCCAATAGATAACACCAGGTATTTATTACATAAAAAAATCTTAATTTTTGCAAATGTCAATTTATTATTAAATTTGTTGAATTTGAAAATTTCTACCAATGATATTCATTTTTTTTTTAATAACAAAGTAATGGTTTGATGTTTGGAAAATTCATGGTATTTTGTATATATAATTTTAACTTGGTGAAATATAACAATATATGTAGATATTTATTATTGGTATATTTTGGATACTACTATTATATAACCAAGATGACCTACAACATTAGAAGGTTTTAATTTCCGTTTTTTTAAAATTCCTTTTTCCTAAATTTGATGAGGTTTTAAACTCGGATTGAAAATGATAAAATAATCATAAAAAATATAGCTTATTTAAATTAACTCCAACGAAAGAAGGTAATTTTGATATTTTAAAAAATTCATATTTCGTAACCATAATGAATACTTAATTCAAAGTTATTAACTCACCTATTGACCTTTCAACTACATAAAATCTTCATATATCCGCTTTAAGCTAATTTAAAAAATCTGATGTGTCTCACGCCAGATTTTTTATCTAGACATATTTTTTACTTTCTTAAAGTAAGCATCCAAGAGGCAAAATCGAAAAAACTACAAGAGTACATAAGTAAAATTCAGGTACTCTTTAGCCGATTTGATTCAAAAACTTGCTGTCGCATGCGAGATAGGTACCTATCTTATTTAGATATCAAATTTAAGCCTCGGCCGTTTTTACTTTCTCTTATCTATATATGAAAGATATAGTGAGAAAGTATAGCAATTGCAAAAAAAATCTATGTCGAGATTTAAAAGGAAATACACGTTTTGAGATCCCCTGAGTCTAAAAAATATTGATCTCGCAAAATGGTCTGTGTGTGTGTGAACAAGATTTCTCAAAACATACATTGAAAGACAGGAAGGGGGGGGGGGGCGACGCAAATATTCTGGTGTGATGGCACATCACTCTGCTTTCCTTACCTTAGATAAGAAAATGTTGTGCATTATGTCACACCAGATTTTTTTTTGCAATTTTGATATTAATTAAAAATATATTGTAAGTAAATTTATTTATTTAATTTTTTTATAAACTTGTTAAATCAGCTAATTCTAATTATCTCTGGATGAGTGAAATTTATTAGAATGCGGGCCGTTAAGCTAATATAGCCCGGGTGCTGCACTTGTTTTCGAATCATGTTCGAAATCCAAACAAATAATCATGATCATTACCATTAGGTCTATAATGGCTCTTTATCTGTTTGTCCGACGAGCAAGGACCAAAAACCAACATCTCCTCACATTAACTTTTCCAATGGGCCAATAAAAAGATGGCCGATGTCTTATTGGCCGCCGATATTTAGAGTATGAATCGATTTTTTAATTTTATAGAATATCCGAGGGCTTTTGAAAATAAAATGGGCTTTTGTTTTTACAAGTGTCATGGCCATTTCTGAATGGATGTATAGTTCTATATTTATTTTTAAAATTTATATTGTTTCTGCTATATTGTTTTTTAAATAATAAATAAATAATATAGAGAGTGAGAGTGCAATGAGAGATCGAGAGGCTTTAATTGATAGGCGGATGTGGCATCCCTTAGATCAGGGACCGCCAAAGTGGTCGATATCGACCCCTGGGTGTGGATATAATATATTTAGGGATCCGATCTAGGGGGTCGATGAATACCAATGCTATTGAATCGCAAATTTATTGACAGCAACGCGGGATATACGATTTTCGTTTGGAATACCATTTGTAATTACAATATAGTAGCTAAAGTTTAGTTGGCGCGACCTCATTTTTATTCGATTTTGTCAAAATAAAATAAATTATTTAAGAATTACATAAGTTTTTTCTTTTTTAACAATTTTTTATAGAGGGGGTCGATAAGAGAATAGCAAATTTTAGGTCGATGATCAAAAAGTTTGGCCCCTGCCTTAGATCCTACTTTCGCAGTATCCTTTCAAAATCCAGAGAGGGATAAGGCTTACCAAAATATAAGTATATTACAATAATTTTAAGTGAAAAATAAACTTCAAGAAAACCTTGTCTTAAATTTGTCTAATTTTTGAGAATAATTATTAAAAAAGATTGTTTCACACAATCAGATTCATGAGCAGGACATAAAAAATTTCGACCATCTCGTCTGCATATGACAGTTTCAAACGGTTGGAAATTGCTCTTGGATCAAAACTAATAAAAACCTTTTAATACAATTATGTATAATAATAATATATAATATATTTATATTATAAACTGTATGAAATTAATTTTAAATTAGATAATATTTTTCAGGTAATCAGTTTAATGAATGTAAATAACAAAATGTATAAGAGACAAAATAGAAGACGAAGCAAAGATAGTGCAGTAAGGAGAAAAATAAAACAATTATATTGTTTGATACATTTTATAAAATTTGTGTTGATAGAGCTAGCTCACCAATTTTTGTATATTGGATGGAATGAATGACGATTTGCCAAACAACCGTTATTGTACTGAGGATGAGTCATCCTCTGACATCGAAATATTTACATTAAAACGGAGTATTACGCAAAATATTCTTTCATTGCCTGAAGTCTTAACTATTAATAATAATGACATGTTTTAATTGTTGATAAAGTTAATATTGTCGGAAAAAGAGTATATAGATGTCAAAAAATGAATTTGTTAAAATTTCACATGGCCTTTGGTTTCGGTAGGTAAATGTCTGTTAACAAGGAAAAAAAGATGAGAAATTTGTTGGGATTAAATAATATTCGATTGACAATTTTTTTGTAATCAAAATGAACTACTTACAAAAGATAAGAGGGATTAAAATATACAAATAATCCTCTTAACTTTCGGTTCCTCTTATCAGTATAGTTCACTCATTATAAAAAATTATCGACCATATATTATTTAATCCCAACAAATTTCTTCTCTTTTCGTTGTTAAACTCTAATGAAGGAAGGCATTTTTCTTGTCGAAACCAAAGGTCAGGTGCATTTTAACAAATTCATTTTTTTGACAACTAAATACTCTTTTTGGATACTATTAACTTTATCAAAAATTATTATTTTATATTTGTTTTTTAACAAATACAACACAACCGAAAATACTTCTTTAGAGTCTGTAATTTATATATGTTATATATTTATTTATTAATTGATCACAACATATATATAACGGGAGAAATAAGAAAGTTCCCCTGCTATTCCCATTGGTTACGCCCCTAACTGTTGTCCTGATAAAGATAAAACTAAAAAGTGCGTACGCTACGGAAGGACTTGAGTTCGAATTCCACAAGTATCTAGTATGAATATATATAACATTTATGATCGCGGTTACTTATAAAAATCGGTGGAATAATATATGTCTGTTTTGTGAACAAACAATTATATTTACATTTAAACACATATATATATATTTCATTGGTAAGAAAATTCACTTGTAAATACCCTTAGAACAAGATGTTCTCGGATATAATTAATATTCAACTCTGCGCTGTTATTGAACCATAAACGATTTGAAACCAACTCTTCATTTTATGCATTATTAAACAGGATATGTCCTCCATGAAAAGCCAAGAAATAAAAGTAGTAGGTGAGCATGGGCTGCTAAACATCGAAATGAATAGTAAATGAGCAAAATAAAAATATTCGCGAAAAAGAGACAAGAGAACATTGCCTGCTTTTTGCTTCGAGGACCAGGAATTTATTTTAACAAGTTTGCTTGCCAGCCGGATTCTTAAATAATATCTCATTATAAGTGATTTATACTATAAACTATATTAGAGGGGATGGACAAAAATATAGAAAAATCTCGTGAAATGTATGCCTTAATTGAAATGTTTGTTTTAGCGAAATTTGTAAGTGGCGCTGTTATATTAATATTTGCGCACTAGCAGTACCTTTACAATCTTGAGGAGCTTGAGGAGGGAGGGAGAAGACTGGTAAATGGAACCAGGGAAAAAATACCAGTCTTAGCTCGGGTACCACATACTCCCCAGGTGTGAACTCCTGAGTTTTTATTTTAATAAAATTATATAATAATATTGAATATATAGTAATAAGTAAAAAGAAAAGCAGATCGTGAGTATCATTAGCCAATAAAGCAGATAGATAACTGGCCATTGAATAAGAATTTTTCTGTGATGAGTTTTTTGAATAGTGGAAGTTGAAATTCATGTGGGTTCCTGAAGCTAGTCTAGAGAGTGGTATGCAAAGTTTAAAAGCATTTCCGAAGAGAGGAACAGGTGAAAGCCCTGGTATATGTGGAAAAGCTACAGTCACAACAAAAAGAATTCTTCTCATGAGGTATCCATGCACTTCCGAAGCGGTGAGGTACCTTCATTGAAGGTCACGAACTCTAAATATCGAAAAATGATGTATGTAAATTAATTAAGATTTTACCTTGTACATAAGTAGGTAATATAAATAAAAAGAATCTATTTTTTATTTTATTGTTATTTAAATATATCAGAGAAACGTCATATATTAAATATATATAAATATCTCGCGGCAGAAAGTGAGTTATAGGATTAATTGTTCCCGCTCTAATTTTAAATCTAAACACACCAAATAAATAAGAAAAATAAATAAAACCAATTTCGGATGAGAAATCATTATCATATATTCAATAAAAGAAAGCAAAAATAATAGAGCGATAATTTTTTTTTTTTTTCTCAAATTTTCCTCTATTTTAAAAAATATCGACGTTAAGGATCATTTTCTTAAATGGCTTAAGGCCCCACGAATTTATATTTTTATTACTCATAAAACGGGGTGATAAATTTCCGGCCAGCTCTTCAGCTCTTCAATATATGAATTTTTTATCATTTCCAAATTTCTTTATTATCAAATAGAAAGTTTTTCTCTCTCTCTCTCTTACAATGGCGAATTCTAACCAAAGATTATTTGGATGCACTACACCTCTTATTTTGATCACGTAAAAATTTCCTCTATCCATTTGTTTCGTAATTTAATAAAGACCAAAAGGCAGGCGCCCCTGGGCTCTTTTGACTTTGTGTCTCGAGTTCTACGTTTTTTTTTTTTTTTTATTTTATTCCCTCCATACAACTTTTTTTTGACGGTATTTCAAAGTCAAATATGATTGGGGCAGCAGCTGCCCGACATCAATTAACTACATCTAATATTGTCAGGTATTTGGCGCCCCTCAGGGGGGAGGTGCTGGCTGGGTTGTAGGTCAATGAACCGTTTAAGCGTGAAACGCTTTGGAAATTACGCTGTTCCGGGCACTCTCCGGCTTTGCTTGTATTTTTTTACCTTGGTTTGGCTCTTGAGCATCGATTTAACTATTTTTCTCCACCAAAAAATTTTATTTCAATGTAAAAATCCAAACGTGCAATTCGCAAATATAATCCAATGAAAAGTAGTACCCGAGTTCTCTTTACATGAGATTCATTAAAAGAAAAAAGTTTAATTTTTGTTTCCATAAAAAACATCAAAACAAGTATAAAAGAATTCTTTTTAATTTTTTTTTAAACTCTTTTCTAATTAATAATAATAAATATTGAATGTATTCTTTAGAAATACTTTTTAAGATTTTTTTTATTTAAAGGAATTTTTTCTAAAATTCGATATTTTTTTCTACTTACAAATCTTTATTAATAATTTATTTAATATTTTAAATAAACAAATAAAATTAAATATAATCATATAATTATTTTCCATATTAGAATACCATTCAAAATCTCATCTCGTCATTTTATGAGAAAAACTGACAACGAAAAGATATTCCCATCACGAGTTTGCTATTAAGCCAAGGTCAGACAACTGCTAGATACAAGCCTTCAACTGTTCAAATCTGATGTTAGAGTGGGAGCAAGTAAGAAAGTAACTTATAGGAGAGTTTACTTATTATACCTATTTTTTCTGGAACGACGAGAAGGCAGCCAGGTGATGTCAAATAAAAAAAAGATTTTTCTTTTTAATTGCCGAGGTTTCGGGCACAAATCGTCCCGTTCATCAGAACAATTGACTGTTTTTTATATATGCAAAAATTATTTTGCAAAAATATAATTCAAGTGGTGTCTATATGTATAAAAAAGATAACTATTTTTTATTCAAAGGGAGGACGGATGGAATTTCATTGGATATGGTAATGGGAGTTGCGAAAAAAATTTTACTATATATATTAAAATAATATAAAATAATATAAAAATTAATAGTAATTCTAAAAGTATAATTTTTAACTTTTAAAATCATATTTTTCTCTTATATTAATTTTTTTGCATAATTGTGAAATCTTTCATGAAAAGTAGTTATTATTATTATATATGCAGACGTTTTCTCAAGGCTCTTCCCAGTGAGAGTAATCAAACCTCAGCAATAAAATGTATTTAAATGATTTTGGCAACTTAATATATTAATAGATGATAGACTTGAAAAAATTCACATTTCCAAACAATAATTGAGTTTTTTTTATATTTTATTAATATAGAGAAAATATTTATAAGTTGTGTATATTATTATTCTTTATACCTTTTATTAAGGGAATTTTTAAATATTTGGTTATAGGAAAAAATTAAAAAAACCAAGAATAAAATATTTGGGTTTGTCAGTTACGTGGCGGCCGCATAAATTTATATTCTTTATGATACCACGTCTTAAGGCATAAAGGTTAATTTTTCAAATTTAATCTTTTAATTAATTATTCACATTTGAAAGCAAAGAAAAAATTCCAAGTGCATTCAATTACGTTTGTTACTTAAAGTATTTAGTTTAAAAATCAAATAGAAAGCAAGTTACTTGTTAAAAAAGCTTAAGAAAAACAATTCATTTCTTTCGAGATCACCCTGTCCAAGTCAGCTAATTGCGTGCTTACACAACCGCTAAGTTTTTCAAAAAAAAAATTTAATAGCTTTAAGAAAAAGTTAGAAGTTAATTAAATGGATGGATGAAATAAAATTATAAATCATATTAAGAAATAACATATCTCCTCTTTGTCTGATGCCAATAAATCATATTCGTTGAAAAAAAAGAAAATAAAAAAAAAATGATCATAAATGTATATACGTCTTTTCAATATGCTTTAGAGCTATAAAATTCATGGTATATTACAATAATGTCTTCTAAGGCAAGTTTCATATTACTCATAAAGATTCTAACAATAGAATGGGCTGGCTTAAATATATACAGAGATATATAGTGTTTTCATTATATTATAGAGCCTTAAGCCCTTTCTGCTTTAATCCTTTCAATGCCAAAGAAACCCTGACCAGAATGCCGATTTTTCTATTCTTTTTCTTCTATTTGTTTTGTGTAATGATATTTCAATTTAGAAAATTACGGCCTTTTTTTTGTACTCTAATATACTTTTAAATTTAATATTAAAACAAATTTGATTAATGTGTTGTTTATTTTTGTCAAATAATTTAATTTTACAGCAACATAATATCTTTTGAAAATTGTTTTACGCATCGTTTCATTTAAGTAGTGAATTAAACATATTACATTTTAATCATTTAAATGAATATATTGTAATACAATCATATTCATTTCTTTCTCTTTTTTCAAATTTTCTCCTTTGATTTCATATGTTCGTTAGTTAGGATATCAAACACTTCCGCATTTATCCAAGTTTAATTACTCTTGCTTTTACACGTTTATCATTTGAATGAGTCTTTTTTAATCTTAGCACTCATGGGTTACCAGTTCTCCTACTTGCAAATATACATTTCGTCACATTATAATACATGTCTCCTTTCGTTCTAGTAATTCTAGTTTCCCAATAAATGGTTGAAGAGAGGTAGGTCCAAAGAGTATACTAAAATGATAATTTAATAATAAGCGACGCGCGCATCTGCTATTTTATAGAGCGCTTAGCGCATGCGTTAAAATTATTAGGCGATGTGAAATGAATTTTCCCCAATGCAATGTAAGGTCTGTCAGACATAATGTACTTCGAGCTTATATTAACTAATTTAATCTTTTTGCTTTTTACTTTCTCTTACATATAATATATATGTAATATATAGTGAGAAATTATTGTTTTTATTTTTAAATGAAATCGAATTTCCCTACAAGAGAATTCTATCTCCCAGTACTGTGATTTGGGTAGTGGGCGTCAATCGAAGAAGAGAGAGAGAGACGTTTCGATTTAATTTTTTATTAAATTTTATTTTTTTAAAATATTAATAAAGATAATCTAAAAATTTCCAAGTTGTTATTTTATGCTAGATGAAATACTAAATAGAAGAATGAAAAAATAACCAGCGCCATTTTAATCTACCAACACAATGTATTATGGAAATATTTCGGGCTGCCTAACGTCGCCATCATCATTGCATTTAATAATTTTGGTAATGGATTTCGTTTATAAATAAAGTATTTTATAAATATAGAGTTCACATCTAATGCAAAGGTTTTTTATTGCAACAGGTAATGTATTGCCTGTTCATAATTGCAATAAACAAACTTTGCTTAAGATGTCAACTATATATTTATAAAATACTTTATATATAAATGAAATCTATCACCAAAATTATTAAGGCCTGAGGTTGGGAGCCATTAGGCAGCCCGAAATATATGCATAATAAATAGTGTTGATGGTGGATAAAAATGGCTCTCCATTCTTCTCCTTAGTATAATTTAAAGGATTTTTTTTTAAATTTTAATTGTGGACCTATTTTTGGAGTCGGCTTCTCTACTTCACTCGTATAGATCAGAGGAGGGATTATGTAAAAAAATTTCACTTTGTTAGGATCATTCATTTGACTTTTTTAAAAGCGAATATTACCTTTTTATATGCATTCAATATTTGCGGCACACTTTTATCTACAAAGTAGAAGAGCAAAATTTACTTTTTCGTATGTTTTTATTTTTTTTAAATTTAGAAACAATTATTTGATTGAGTAAAAATAAAATAAATGTTTTTTTTTTTTGAAGGAGGTATTGCTGAAAATGAATCAATTATCGAAATTTCTTACTGAAATTAATAAACAGATTAACTAAAGAGTTAACGGCTTAAATTGTAAAGATTATTAATAAACAGGTCTAAAACCGTAACGAGGAATCAAAGATTTCCTTTACCTGAGAATTTAATTTCGTCTAAGTCCAAAAAAATAGTGTGAATGCATATTTCAACAAATGAGGCATATAATATCCCACTAGCTACTATGATTTAGATTTTTATTTTTGAAAATTTATGCACTTTTATTAGTTTCACTTTTCAATTAATCCCAGTGCTGCCATTGTTGCGACGTGTATTGTTGCCGATGTTGTTGATGGTCTTAGCGGAACTCGAGCGGTATTGGGGTTTTACTGGTATATGGTTTTATTCTTTTCGAGACTGTGCTCTCTAAGTTAGGAAATCTGACTTAGATATTTAGTCAGATTATTGAAATTTATTGAAATTATTATATTTAATATTTTAATTTTAGGCTTAGGGCTCCACACATCCTCTTTGACATGTAATAACTATTTTATATAAATAATAAAAATTATTTTAATATTCGAATATTAAATTAGTAAAAGTTTAAAATTATGATTAAATAAAAAAGAGTTAAATACAAAATAAATAAAACTTAAAAAAATTACATTAAATATTTGAATCATTTAATAAAACATATTTAACTAATCAATATGTTTAATAAATATCTCTTTTGCGAAGTTTATTTTTAAAAATAAATTATTTTTTATCCAGAACAAATTATTGATCGGATATAATTAAATGCTAGCAAGAAATAGAAACGCAAATTATTGAAAATTAAGGTGTCCATTTTTCGGCTGTATTGAGCTTCACTCATTTAAATAAACAATTTAGTCTAGGTATTTTTTAAGATAAGGAATTCTTTTTCACTTAAAGAGTTTTGCAGTGGTTCGAAACAGTGGTCTACGTATATTCCATGTAAGGTCAGGGACATACCATGAAGCTCTTGGGATCCCCCCCCCCCCCCCCCGAAATACGATTTTAGTTAAGATCTTACCGGAAAAAATTCTAATACATGCTTGCGTGAGGATCACTAAAACTGTTTTCTAAAAAATCATTTATTTTTTTAATAATTAGTCAAAATTAATTAATTAATTATTATTTAAACCCATATTAAATTATTAAATTAAACTTGTAGGACAAAAGATTCTTTCCCCAATACGTCTTCAATCATCACAAGGATTATTCCCACTAGCTAGGCTAGGCTATAATCCTTTTAAGAGTTCTGATTGACTTTATCCTACATCTCTGCACTTCACAAAATGGATCTAGTAAAAATGCTAATTACAATTCTCAAATAATTAAAGTGAATTTTTATTTGAGAAGATAAATTATTTAAATTTTATAAGTATCTTTATGAGTAGAATTTTGAATTTTCTATTATAGAAAATAAGGCAAACGAATAATATTGAATTATTCAATTTGAATTTTGATTTTTTTTTTAAATTCTACTGAGACTTGAGGGGATATTTTCGTTTAAAAACATACTTTTAACTTTTTCAATTTATTTTATGAATAACAAACAAGTATGTTAAAAAAAGTGTTGGACAAACAATCATTTAAATATAAGTATAGATGTTTAAATAATTAAATGAGAAAAGTATACTTTAATATTTAAAAAATGGCTAATTATATTTGAGCGACATGATATCTTTTTAATTGTCCCTAAAGAATAAAACACATCTCAATTAATTTTTTTTCATTCAAGTACTCTAACTGTCCACACACTAAAACCTCTAAAAAAGGATCTAGATCTGATCCGCAGATCTGGAGAAGGAAAATGATCGCTATCCTCAATCCGAACGGTTTTCAAAAATTGGATCTAAATCCGCAATCCTGGATCGGATCTTGCATTTGTCATCCGATCCTTTAGGGCCAATCCATCGAATTTCTTCTTTATACACTTTGATCTATTTTTTAGTTTTAAAATTAAATATAGTCCTTATTTTTGATTATTTTTTTTTTTAAAGTTTTTTGGCATTTGAGGTCGTTTAGTCTGTCCTTATTTATTTATATTAATTATTTGGGATTAAAATTATATAAAAAATCTGGTGTAATTGAACGCACATCACCAAACTTTCTTTAAAATAAAGAAAGCTAAGAGATGTCCTGTTAACCAGATTTTTATATAATTTTAATCCAATCCATAAATAATGAATGAAATCTCTGCACTGCAGGCTGATGAACTTTAATTTCATTCACAAATAACATTCTAGCTTCCAACTATTATTTAAATATTAAGCATTTATAATAATATATCGAACATGAACAGGTATGGACACGTATGTAGAGCTAGGC
>JAAAKE020125570.1:0-34465 GCA_010014785.2 Anisolabis maritima
GGAAATCTTTATATTCCCTTGCTGTTCGAAATCTATGTGATCAGAATCAAGAATCCAATGAAACATGACAAGTTTCACTTTTTGAGTTTCATAAATAAAAAATGAAAAAAAAAAAAAACCAAGAACCCTTCTCTTTCCTCCAGACTCTAGACTATACTACCTAAAAGGGATAAAAAGCGAGAATGCAAGCTTTCTAGAGAACAGAGTTCCGAGAGAGCTCTTGTTTACAATTCAGTTTACAAAGCAAAATACTTAAATATACACTTAAATAATACAATATTTCAAAAGCAAAATAAAAAAATAAAGTAGATTCATGGAGACTTCTCAAATATGGAAAATGCAGGCTTCTCAAATATGGAAAATTCGCGAATTTTTTAAATTATTTTTCGAATATTAAAAAAAATATATGTAATAATTTGAACCTATTTTATATAAAATTTTATCTATAGCATCTATAAAAAATTGAATCAAAAAATTGCTAAAATCAAAGTATTTTAATTAGCAACTAACTCATGTTAAGGACTGACTATATATATATATATAAATAACTCAATTTTTATCAAAAACTATTATATCAATACGAGATTAAGAGAAATAAAAAAAATATATATATTATAATGAATTTTGTAAAATTTTAATATTTAACCTCATATTTTATTTTGCTTTTGAATTATTATTGTATATTATATTAAGAGAGGCGGATCTTGTAAGAATTTTGGATATCAAAACTATTTTTTAGAAAAGAAACCCATAGCATAAATAGTCAAAAAGAGTTCTGAGAAATTATCAATAAGGGAGCATAATATTTTAAAAGAGCAATGACATATTTTTAATTAATTTATTAATTAAAAACATCAGTAAAGTGGGCCCCAAACACTTTGGTGAAGGAGGGATAAAGGTTAATCATCTAATAAGAAATTGATAAATGAATTTTAATCAAAATTGTTAGAGCGAATTTTGAAAAAATAGAAAAAAACTAAAAAAGTACATCAGTAATATAGTATCAGAATATAATACTCTTTGGCCGATTTTATTGAAAGGCTTCGATATCAAATAAAATATAAAATTTCAGCCTTTTTTGAGAAATCATGTTCACAGACAGACAGACAGTTCATTTTACGAAATCCCTTTGTTTGGACTCAGGGGAGCTCAAAAAATGTATTTCCTTTGAAATCTCGACATCGATTTTTCTTTAATTGCAATACTTTCTCACTATATATTTCATATATAGGGAAGAGAAAGTAAAAAGTGGTCATTGCAGTTTTCACTTTTTAAAATAATATTAATATTTATAATTTTAATTTAAAAAAATAAATAAAAATTTCTTAAATTTTTACAAAACTAAAAGATATCAAGATCCGCCTTATTAAAAATAAATGCTTATAAAGAGGAGACTCAGATTGGCAAAATAATTTATGGAAGCCATGTGAAATTTGAATTGATTAGTTTTTTCTTTGTGTTCATTTTATAATTATATGAATAATAAAGAGATGTTAAAATGATTAATTTTCCTAATCCTAATTTATTTGGCTAAACCTAAATCTAATCTAAATTGGGAGGGAGTACATAATACTTGCAGTTTCCTCCACCTCCATCGAATCGCTCGAAGAATCCTGGAAGAGAAGCCCTAAAAACTAAAAATCTCCCCACCTTTCTTGCCTATCAACTAAAGGATTGCCAATACGACAATCGGGTAAGTACACACCTCGAATGCCTTGAAGATCTCGCAGGGGCAGAAGCCAGGCCACCTAGCCTAGGGAGGAAAGAAATTTGGGGCCTAAAATCCTATGTGTTTGTGAGAGATGAAGGGAAGGAAGGAAGAGGAGGAAGGAAGTAGGCTAATTTTCATTTTTATACGTATCTGAATTTTGAAAATAATAAATTTTCAGAAATAGCCAAAAATTAAAGAAAACTACTAGAATAAAAAAACTCTAAAGAAATTTTAATTTTGTTTTAAATTTATTAATAATTAAAAAAATGAAGAAAAATGAAAATAACCTACCGTAATTCAGTGTTTCCCAACTACCATCCATTGCAATTGTACCATGAGATGTTATTTTTTTATAAATAAATTTATCTTTATTTTATTTTATTTTATTTTTTATTTATTATTTATATATAAAATAACAACATCAGATGATACAGTTACAAATGAGAAAGAATTACATAAACTGTCAGATATTTTTGCCGGTCCGCAGAAAGGAATAATTTCTTAATCACTTTTACTAATTTTACTATGATTTATATGAAATCGAAACTCTAAGTAAAATTTTAACAAAAAATTTTTAATTAACCGTGTTTACTTTGCTTAATTGCCGGATAGGAAATAAAAAAGGTTGGGAAACCCTAACTAAATATTCTTGTGTAATAAAATTTAATAATCAATATTAAACTAAAGTAATCTAAAAAACCAAAAACTTTATTAACCTAAATTACTCCCTCTAATTTTATATTGATTTTATTTATATAGGCCTTAAAATTGAAATCATCTAATTGTAGCTAAAACTAAATTAATTAGTAAAAGTGGCCTAATAATTTGAATTGGTTATTTTAAATCTTTAACTAATACCTAATGTCTATTATTGATGGTAAAATAATTTTCTCAAGAATTTTCAAATAATTTTTTTTTGTTTATTTAATGTTTGTTTGGCTTCCATTGAGATCTCAAAAATATTTATTTGTATATTTGAATGACTAAATAGACTCGTATTTGGTATGCTATATATGAGTGATGTTTTTCTTTATTAAGCCTTATTTATATTTTTTTTATTTTGATTTTTGTTTTATATTATATATTTGGGTTATTTCGATTTTACAATTTCAAATGGGAGTGATCACTTTAAAAATTTCAACAGAAGGTAAAGATGAGTGAGTAGTTGGAAAAAATGCTAGTAGAATAGGGTATGAAGATTAACTAGTTTCAAGAATATATATGTAGCGATAGATTATTTTCCATTAAAATAAATAGGAAAAAATGTATAAAACGTAAAAAGAATGATCCTTGTAGATTATAACATTTTTTCAAATTGTTAATAAAAGAAAATATATCTTCATAATATTATATTCTCAACAATAGAAATTCTTCAAGCTCTATTTCTACCCTTTTTTCAAAGCAAATCACTTGTCTCTAATTGTCTGGAGAAAAATTTTACAAGTGTCCAAACTCATGTAAAACTGTAATTTTGTGGACCAATTTAATTAAAATCTGAGTCTCCTATAAAATAAACGGTATCTTACTATTCATTTTGATTCTCATTCGAGTCTCGCCATGATGATCGTAGATATCCATCAAATCTCGCCAAGATGACCGCAGCAATCTATGAAGTAGCTCCAAGATGACCTCAAAATATAGATCGTGATCTAAAAAAAATTAAACGGAAGAAAATTAATTAATCTGTCAATAAATAATAATCATTTTGATTTTCTGATTTAAACTAATTTATTTTGAAAAAAATGTTACCTAACAAATAAAACTATTAAAATTAAAAAAGAGAATATTTGTTTTGTGCAGATTTTAAATGTAAAAAGTAGTAATAAATTATTATTAGTTTTAATAGTTAACTATTAATGTATTGCTACCGGTTGGATAATTTTATTCAAGTTATTATTATTATTATTATTATTATTATTATTATTATTAATATCTTATAGTAATAGATAAGTGAAAGATAAAATGAACATAATTTTGCCTAATGGACGAAATTTACTAATATAAATGTCTAAACCAAAAAATATTTGATATATTTTTTTTGCACTATCTCCAACTATATATTTGTTTGGCTAAGCTAGGGTATTAGAAAATTCCAATTTCACCAAATATTGGGATTCAAAAAAAATTTGAATTTTATTTTTTTCTATGAAAAAAATTAAATTATAATTATTCCAATCATAATATTAACAACAATAGATATTTTTGGTGAGTAATGTTAAACTGGTAATTAATTGAACTTCAAACTATTACCCCAGTGGATCAAAAATATACTAGTTTTATAACGATTAAATTTTTGTTTTAATAATTCGGCAAATGAATAAATGAGATCTACTATTTTTCCCTATATATTTATTTAACAAAAAGTAGCAGATGAATTTCTATTTATTTTTATTTTTTATGCTATAATACATGTCATACATAAGTTTATTTATAGATAGTATATATATTTATAAAGTTAGTTAAATTGAATTTCATTGAGATTCAAATTTTTTATTAGGTCAAAGCTCTTATAACTTTTGGATAAAATCACTAAATATTTATGAAGAATATTTGCAGATTTATTTTGGAATTTTTTATTAAAAAAAAAATTGGATGCAAAAGCATCCACGTGTATATCAATATTGAAAAGGGATTTAGTACGGAAGCAAAAATTAAAATCATCCGATTGTGATTGGTTTTATATCTATAGAAAAACAATGCAGGAGAACCATTTCAATTTTCAATTAAATGGTAGAATTTTTCAACGATATCATGCGATTTAATAAATAATTACAAAAAAGGATTTAATTTTAATTTCTCTTAATAGCTAAATGTTTTTCAGTTTTTCATGCATGCCTCCCTTAGGGAAAATAAATAATTTCCTCTTAAATAGCAACATATTAAAAAAGATAAATGACATTAGATATTGTCATTTTCACTAAAAATCAGTACCAAAAGTACCAGTATAATTTTTCGGGGAGGCCAATTTTTCGCATTAAATCCTCATAAATGGCATCAAATTGACCATTTCGGGGGAGGAGCTGGGGCCCCATGAGCAACACCCTGAAATTGTCTCCTGTTATAAATCTCAATTATCTAAAAACTTTTATATTACTATGTTATGGATGTATTATATTTATATATCGATAGGCTTGAAGTTGATCATGAAATTCCCCTCCATAGTGCAAATTATACAAATTCTTATAATAAATCTTAATTAAAGTATATTTTTGATAATACAAGTATAAAGACTAGAGAATTTAAATAATAAAGAATGAGTAATATTAATGTGATGGATTCAAATAAAATCCAAGACTTTACAGTCAAATTTTTCTTGCTCTTTCAGTCTTTGATCGAAGCTATCATCATAGTCGGTTGATGAGAAATGTAAATGTAGAAAGCTTGTAAAGTATTTCGAAACAAAAGAAATTTGGTTGCAATCTTGGAATTTATTTGACTCAATCACATTAATATATTCTACAGCCAGACAATTAAAATATAGAGAATGTTGTGCAATTTATGAATTCATCATATTTCAAGTATTTTTAAGTTTTCTATTTATTAGATTTAAATAAATAAATATATATCATAATAAATTGGAATTAAACTTACAAAAAGAAGCAAGATTTAAGTGGGAAATGCTGAAGGTGGGCAGCGTGGAAATGATGTGAACACAAGGCCTCTTCAAGGCACACTGAGAATAAAGAAGCCTTGAGACTTTGGTCTGAGTTGGTCTTGTGCATGTTCCAGCTTGTTCTGCCTGGTCAAAGAGAAAAAAAATATGATGAAAAATAAATTTCTATTAAGATGAGATAAGAATAAAAAATCTGATGTGACTAAACGCAGATCAAACATCTTTCTCTTATCTAAGGTAAGGAAAGCTGGTCACACAAAATTTTTTGGGTTGGGCCTCCTAAGTAGCCGTTCATTGTACAACCTAATTAATCAATATCGTTAGCATAGTTTAAGAGAAAATCACAAAAAACTTAAAAACGTACAAGAGTAAAGTGGATCCCAAACAATTTTGGGGAATAGGTTTATTCATTTCAAATATCATCTAATAAATAAATTTAATAAAATTCATTAGAGTGAATTTTGGGAATTCGTACCATGCCGTCACTAATATTCAAATGATAAAAATAGTTCTGAGGAGCCATACGAGGTGAGATGACCTCCCAAGTGCGAAACCACCACTATGCGCTACTCTGTCTACTTCATCCATCACATAATAAAACTATGGTTGGTACCTCAGGTCCCCCAGCCTTGAATATGTCCTTGGAAGTCTATATAGCCTCGGATACTGTAAGATTAACAAAATTCTATTAAATCCGCTAAAAAAGGGTTGTTTTTTTCGCCTTTCTTATTAGAAGGAAAAAAATTCTTTGAAAACGTTTCTGCCTATATATTATAAAAACATATATAAAGCAATCAGATTTTTTATTTTTGCTTCCTTTAAAACAAGATGAATGGTTATGTATTTCGTGAAAAAAAAATAAAGGAGTTGAAATATATTAAGAAATGATTGATTATGTTTAGGACGTGAATTCAACGGGGAGCGGACTCCTCTCCGCCGCTCCCAAATACCGTTTTTTACGGCAACAAGGGCTTCGTCTTGCTCGTCGGTTGCCCGATGCTCTTATCATCGGCGTCAAAAAAGCAGGGACACGTGCCTTACTCGAATTTATCCGTCTTCATCCAGATGTTAGAGCAGCAGGAAGTGAAATACATTTTTTTGATCGATACTATGCCAAGGTAGGAAAAATCTTTTTTTATAAATATTTAAATATATATACACTCCTTTTAAATAGTGTAATGATGTTTAAGTAAAAAATGTAAATTTAATAATCGTACCAAAAAATTCAAAATATCCAAATTTAAAATTCTAATTTTAAATGAAATATTTCTTTATTTTATAATATCTAGTCTTGTAGTTCATTTATTCCCCTCTAAATGTCATTTGATTTGACCAAAAAATCTTCTAACATTTCTCCATAGCGATAAAAAATAAAATGCAAGTTGGAGCCGATAACAGGTATTTTTCACAATCTTAGAAATCTTGACTCAAATTTAAAATACTGTTAGCAAAATGTTTCCCCCACTAAGATTCTGATAAGATAATTTCATCCAATCACCAGGTCAGATTATCCCGATCATATTCCCAGAGATAGAATATATATGGGGGCGGTCTGAAAAGTGAGGTAAGTAATACAGAGATGGCAAAGATCTCGTTTTAAACAATTGTCGATTGAAGGTGCATGTGATAGCCGACACTATTGGCATATCAAAAGAACGTGTTGGTCATATCTTACATGAACACTTGCATACGAGAAAACTGTCAGCAAGATGGGTGCCGTGTTTGCTAACTAAGGGCCAAAAACGAATCGGTGTAACTACTTCTGAGTACTGTTTGAGCTTTTTTAAGCGTAATCGCACTGAATTTTTGCGTCGATTTATTACTGTTAACGAAACTTGGATACTTCATTACACACCCTAAACAAAAATTCAATCAAAACAATGGGTAGAAGCCGGTTGCAGTGCACCGAAGAAAGCACAAGTGGTTTAAGGTTATGGCCACTGGTTTTGGGATACTCGGGGTGTTATCTTTATAGATTATCTCTAAAAGGGCATCACAGGAGAGTACTATGGGTCGCTCTTGGACCAGGTGAATAAAAAATTAAAGAACGACCGCATTTGGATATAAAAAAGTGTTCAATCACGATAATGCACCGGATCACTCATCGGCAATTGCAACAGCAAAATTACTTGAATTACGATTTGAAATTCTTCCTAATGCACCTTACAGTCCAGATTTAACTCCGTCCGACTTTTTATTGTTTCCGAACATGAAAAATTGGCTTGATGGTAAAAGATTTTGATCAAATGAAGAAGTGATTGCAGAAACAAACGATTATTTTGATGTATTTGATTCGTCGTATTATAGTGATGGGATTAGGCGACTCGAATATCGTTGGAACAAGTGTATCGAGCTAAAAGGAGAGTAAAGTAAATTTAAAAATTCGAAAAAACAGTCTTCTTCTTTGTTAGTTACCTCACTATTCAGACCACCTTCGTAGATATAACGAGATAACGTTCTCTAATCTCGGAAGCACAAAAAGGCGATGGTGTTTTTTTCAAAACTTATATATGAAAATACCTATATACATTCCCTTATCGTACCAGGTTTATGTTCATATAGAAAAATAATTGTTTAAAAAATTTTGTATTATGTCATAATTTATTTTTAAATTGTTTGTATAATGATCCGAAAAAGATCACAAATTCCCATTGTTTTTTTTTTATAAAAAATGAAAAAAAATTTTATAACAAGTTGTATGTAACATAATTTAAAATTTTTTATATGTTTTTATATAAAAATATAAAAATCTAGTACAATAAAGAGATATACATATATATTATATAACTAATGTAAAAAAAGGAATTTTAAAAAAGTCATGATTTATAAATATATAACAAAACTACAACAATCGGATAAAAATAAAACAAGTTTAATATATATATATATTGTAGTAAGATAAGGAAGTGTATTGCAGGCGTCAGGTGATAAATAATATACTCTTTGAGGAAATTGATTTCGCTTTATTTTAAAGCATCATCAGAGAAGTAAATAAAAAAGAACAAATCCATGCGGAAATTTTGATATGAAGGTGATCTTCATATTAATTATTCATTGGGATATAAAGACAGAATATTTGTAAATTATTTATCACCTGACGCCTTCACTATACCCCTCTATCCTTTTGGAATATTCCGCTGTTATTTTATATAAAAAATTATATTTTCCCTCTTGATCAACACAACCCAACAAATATTCCCGGCAGGCATAGAGTATAAATAATGAAAAAATAAATAAATAAATAAAAAACAGATTAATAGATACTGTATAACGACTGAATGAAATTTGGTTGAGTGTTTAATCTAGGGTTGGAACAACTAACTTGTTAACGGGTTAATTTTTTAAACAGTTAAAAATATCTAGTTAAAAAAATTAACCAGCCAGAGAACAAACATTCCACCTAAATTGGATTAAAATCTTAGTTTTTTTTACCCATTCAATTTAAATTAACCCTCTTAATGTTCTACAACCAATTTAGTTGATTCTTTTAAATAATATATTAAGGAGAACAATTGAAATTGTTCAGGTGTTTAATCCACTTTCTTTGATTAGGTGATACAATTAATTTATATAAAATTCAAACAAATTTAGAAAAATCTTAAGACATTTATAGATCCAGGTATCAATGAGAGAGAAAGAGAAACACCTTTCTCTGTCTCATACGACAGTGTGAAACGGTGAGGTTTCTTCTCAAAGGAATATTAATAAAAATATTTTCTATAAAAACAAAAATAATAATTTATATGTATTTTAAAAAAATATATATATATATATATTTATTTATTTTTTAATGCATAATCCATTTTTTTTTAATTTTTTTATCCAATACTTATGAAAATCTGTGACAATTACCCGATTAGTTTTTTTTACATTTTAAACGCGTACTAAAAATTAATTGTTTAAATAATAACCATATTTCAATATATAATATAATATTTATAATATTGCCTATAATATATTAATATATTCTATTATTTTTTAAAATATATAAAATATGTTTTATTGATTCTTTTGTGAGCTTCGAACCGCTCGAAAGTGACTTCGTGGAAGACCTCCGTCCTAAAAAGTAAGAAAGATGGGAAGGAGTCTTTTCTCATGGATACCTGATCAAAGATTTTTTCAAATTTGTTTGAATTTCATATAAATTAATTTTATTATTAATAGATTAAAAATACTACTCAGAGTGAATTAAAGATCAAAATAATTTTAATATTTCTTCTTAATTTATTATTTCAAAGGATCAACTAAATTGTTTGAAAAATATTAAGTTAAGTTGGGTTAATTTAGTAGAATGGTTAGAATGTTAATTAAATAATATTCCAACTACACCTTTGTCCGTCACAAAGATATATTAAATTTTTAAATTTTCTATGAAATGAAAATAAAACAATGATAAATTTTGGAGATGGTTTTTTTAGGGTTTGGACTGGTATAGAAAACGAATGCCAGCCACACTGGAAGGCCAACTCACTCTTGAGAAAACCCCTTCATATTTCGTGACTCGAGAAGCACCTCGTCGAGTTCATGCACTAAGACCGGATGGTTCCCTTCGACTTCTTGTCGTCGTCAGGGATCCAGTTACCAGGGCTGTGAGTGATTATGCCCAAGCAGCCAGTAAAGCCAAACAGGGAATGCGTCCATTTGAAGAATTGGCGTTTGTTAATGGAACAGGTCTTGTTGATACTACATGGCCTCCTGTAAAAATTGGTAATATAGGTTAATGTATTTATTAAATATTATAGACCAGGGATTGTTTTCTAAACTAACTTTTATATCATGTTCATAAGTATAGTTTTCCATGTCCTCTCCCTTTTTTACTAGTAATATTTATTTTTGATTTCTATTCTTCTAACATTTTAAAACAATTCTCGATTTCATTTGTTTTTTTTTTTTCCTTTCTTTCATCTTCCTTCTCAGAAAATTTATTTAGCATCTGCTTAATTAATTACTCATTGTGAATTATTTATGTGTTGTAAGGGGGAAGGGAAACCTGCTTGTATAGAGAGATGTTTTGAAGTTGGAAGGAAGAATGATATAAAAAAATGGCTCGGGTAATTCCTGCTTGCTATCCACATACTCACCCGATGCCCTTAGTGTACGGGAAAACCAAATGGAATGTTGAAAAATAATTATTTTAGACTATATTATAAACTTTAAAAAATTTCGAGAATTGGAATTTGCAAGGAAATAAATAAATCATATTGAATTTTTTATAAATACATAATTATCGCCTCTTATTTTTCTTAAAGGTTTTTGGCTGGCTGGTCAATCTGGAATGCTTCTTATTAAGGTCATAAGTTTTTCATTTTTATTCAATAATAGAACATGGGGAATATTTTTTATATTTTCAAAGGATTAAAAAATGTTATATCTTTCAATGTATTTACATTGAGCTATTTATGATTTTAAATGAAAAACGTGTGACAAGACATCTAAGAAGCATTATAGTTTGATGAAATCTAGTTATGATGAAATGGCCTTTATGAATAACAGAAATGAAGATGATGATGAATAATGAAAAACTTCATAAGATTTATTTATTTCCTATTTTAAAAATATTATATATATAAGAATCTTTACATGAAATTTATCACAAATTGGAAAAAATGTTTAATTTATCTAGTTTTGACAATAAATTAAATTAACAATTTACTGATTTTTTTCTAGAAATTCATTTATAAATTAAAATAATATACCTACAATTTTGAGAAAATAAAACTAACCTCAAAATGGAGTAATTTAAAAAAAATAAGCTTCTAATTTAATGCTGTCTGTCTCTTGGTGTTCTATTTCACATTAAATTAAATAAGAATCTAGCAGATTTGACTTATTAGCTATTTTTTGATATTTATTTATTATTATTTTTTAATGTAGAACTCGTTCTAAAAAATATTAAACAATCGTCCCAAGTGAATGTTGCCAACTCTATAATTATTCCCCGGATTATTATATATAAACAGATATAAATAAATGAAATTTTGTAAAAATTTGTTCTCTTTGGAAAAACTTAATTTATCCTTTAATTCCGGGAGAAACTAGGCCGATGATTTGGCAGCACTGAAAACTTAATTTAAAAAAGAAAAAAACAAATTCCTATTTACTGAGTTCTTGTTAATTCAAAAAATATCCAAAATATCTAAAAAGAAAAAGGACAGACCTAGTGAAAAATGGCTATTTAAGAAATGAGCCTATTTACTCGAAATGAAAAAATAGGAATTTTTGCTGATCTATCAAAACAAATATCTATATAGATTTAATATATAAATAAATAGATCACATATTTCAATATGAGAATTGTATATTAGTATTGGGATAAATAAAAAAAAAAGAAAATACTAACATCCACATTAAAATAAATTCAGTTAATTTCAGTTTTCCTCCCTATAATATAATCTCTGAACCGAACCGAACGAAAGAAGAAGTATGCGAATTCTCAACAAACAATTTTCACAATATAAAAATGTATATTTGAAATAAAAAAAAGTTAAATTATGGAATAAAGGTGAATGTAGATTTGAATACTGTTGTATATTAATATTAAAATAAATTTCCAAAATATTAAACGTTTAAAAATGCTTTCATCAATTATTAAATTCATCTGGAGTTTAGACTCGAAAATTTTAATCTTAATATAGCATATATATGTATTTAGATTAAAATGTATATATTAATATATAAAAATAAAAAATTAATAAATTACTCACATTTTTCAATATTATAATTACAAATTATTAATAAGAAAATTCAACATAAAATATTGTTTTAAGCAAGCTGCCTTTTCAGTCTCAATATCCGAAGATAGTCGAATGTCAGCGGAAATAAACGAATTCTTAACAATGCTTTTTTTTTCATAATATAATAATATAACCGGTTTGATTAAAAAAAAAAGTTTATGAAAGTTCGAATATATTAAAATAAATTCCCAAAACGATTAAAAATGCAATTATTAAATTTTTTCTATTTTTGTTTGAAAACAAAATAACACTTAAAATGTTTTCCATTCAAAATATCTGAGTCAGAATTTTACCTTTCAAATTTTCAACTTTTATACATCTATAACTTAATAATATAATATATAAAATATAAATAAATAGTCTACTCACATATTCAAGATTAGAGTTGTATAATTGGGAATTTAAAAAAAAAATTAATAAGAAAATTCACAAAAAATAGCAATACACTTTTAGCTTCTCTTATCTGGAAAATTTTTGTAGATTGCCGAATGACCACGGAAATAAACGAACACTTGCAATGCATTTTTTAAAACATAATAAGCAAAGAGTATTTATAAATTTACATTACGGAGTAAAACAACTATAACGAGGAAGATAGGAACAATTCTCAAGTGAATAATAAAAACTCTTAAAAATATATAAAAGGAGTGTAGATCAGTCCATCATTTAAATTCTGCAAAGAAAAAAAAAATTTTCAAAAATTAAAAAAATAGAAAAATTAAAACTAAATTTAATAATTAAAAAATGGTTGTAAATTCAAATAGTTCCTATTGAAATTATCAATATTAATAGATTAATAGAAATGAATTTTCTTAAGAACCTTTCTAAAAAAAAGGTAAAAATTAAACCTAAGGCACAGAGGAATTGAGCAGCACTTTGAGGAATTAAATTAATTCGTAATATTAGATCTAAAAATAAAAAAAATAAGATTGATAAATACAGATGACACAACGGTGTGAGATTTATAAAATAATCTTTTTTTAAATTCTAATAAAAAAAGATAGGAAAAACCTTCGATTTCTCTTAGCATTTTTATACGAGAAGGGTTGAAAAAGAGTTATAAAAAACTTTTCTGAGATGTTTGAGAATGACCATTAATGAGAATTTTCTTTTCTTTTAGGTGTATATGCGCGTCATTTAGAAAGATGGCTTCGACATTTTCCTCTGGATCAATTTCTTTTTGTGTCTGGTGAACGTTTAGTAGCCGATCCTGCCGCCGAAATGGCTCGAGTTCAAGATTTCCTAGGACTTAAACGTGTTATTACAGAAAAACATTTTTATTTTAATAGTACAAAGGGATTTCCATGCCTAATGAAGTCCGAAGGGCGATCATCACCGCATTGTCTTGGCAAAACTAAAGGAAGAGATCATCCAAGAATTGCGCCCACCGCTTTAGAACGTCTGAGAGAATTTTACCGACCTTTTAACGCAAGATTTTATCAACAAACAGGAATTCATTTTGGATGGCCTTAGAGGTATAAAAAATAGACTTAAGAGTATTTTATATATTGATATTTTAATGAAAAACAGCTTTAAATATGAAAATGAATGTGGACATTTAATAAGAAAAGATAAAAATATTATTTCATGAATTAAATTATATTCGGACCAATCCACGAAGAATCTAAAGTGGTGAAAGAAGTTTTTCGTCAATCTAACGCCAGCTTTCTTTGTGATTATCGTAAGCAACTAAAAAAAGCAGCGAGATCTGGGTGGCAGCTTCATGATGGCCCGAATATAAAAAATTATCTAAAATCCAAAAATTTTTTGTTTTTCTATATGATATATTGTAATTTATCAAAAAATAATCTCTTGTTAAATTCTATCTAGATATATTGATTTCTATTCATTAATGATAAATAATTAAAATATTTTTTTTATAAATAAATTTGAAAATAAAATCCTAAATAACATAATCACTTTTTTAAAAACTAATCTAAACAATTTATAAATATTATTCATTGTATTATACAGTAAAAACTCTGAGATTCAAATAAAATTTATTATATTAATAAACTCTAATATCATTATATTTAATTTTATTTATTTATATTAAAAAACATTTATTAGATTAATATATAAATATTTACAGTATTTTTACAAAATGATGGTGATTTAAGAAACTATTCATATGAGATTTTACTGTATAAAAAAGTTTGTTGGAAAATAGCTTTGAAAATTTATTAAATGTATTGTAAACAATGTGATATAATATTAATTTTTAATATAGCTATTTTTTTCTTATCATTATTTATAAAAATGAATCTAATATTTAAATTTCCAAAGCTATTTTTATAATTATGAGAGGGATCAAACTTAAACCAAGTTTAATTTTTTATTACATCATTATTTTATCATAAATTTTTGATTTTTTTTAAAATCGATTTTTAATCAGAGATGGTCATGTTTTTAGTAGATGCGCAATAATAGCAGTGTTGATTATTGTCATCTATTCTTATTAGAGCTCAAAGAACAATGAGATCTGAGTATAAAAGTCGAAAAGATGTGTTAGGCGGGATGATAATCACTACCTCGGCATTTCTCTCATAAATGCTAAAATTCAATTTCCATTATTCTATCTATTTCTAGAGAAGAAATAAAAAAAATTTCTTATCCGCTTAAAAAATTCCTAGAAAAAGATTAAAATATGTAGAATGAGATAAACATTTTTTCTTTAGTATAATAAAAAAATTAACGTCGGTTTCAATTTGATCCCACTAATATTTTTATTCATTTTATCTTTTCTCAATTAAATAAAGAAAAATTATCGTAGAATAAGAAACAAGGGGTTTCTTTTGTATACCACCCCACTAAAATTCAAATTCAAAGATGAAAAAGCATTCTGAGTTTTCCCTAAGAATATTTAAGCTTTATATGGAAAAGCTTTTTATATTACTTTTTTTAGACTATTTTCTATACAATCAAATAGGTGTTTAATATATATACACTATCATGGGTGGACTGGTATACTTAGAAACACCAAATATTAGATAGATTGAAAATTCAAGCTTTTCAACCCATTGAAAGCATATCATTTTATACAATTTACAGATATATAAAAAATAATGAAGCAATATTTTAATATTTGTAAATAGATTTTAAAAGCTTAATTTAATGAAAACAATACCATATCGATTAATTAACTAGATAAGATGTGGATGTAGATTTATATATAAACTATAGAAGAAAGGGGAGGATCTATCCGGGACGTTTCGACATAATTTATTTATGCTATCTTCTGCTTAAGAGTACTAAGAATAAATATTATTTATATCTACTAAAAACTAAAGTACAACAGAAATAAACGTGACAATGATAAATATAGAAATGTGATAATAGTATTTGGCTCACAAGACTTTTGTCCGTTTTTTTGCTTTTTTCTATGGGAATCATAGACTTTTGGTGATTTTAATTTTTATAATTCTTCTAGAAACAAATTAAAATTAATTTAATTTTAAAATAATAATATATAAAAAAGTATCGATTAAGTTATGAATAAAAGTCATTTTAGAATATTATTTTAAAATTAAATTAATTTTAATTTGATATATTTTTTGTAGTGTATTGTATTGAAAGGTTAATTAAGTGCACACGAAAATAAAGAAATAAGGAAATGGACACAGACTTTTCAAAAATAGTGTTGTCACAAATATCTTCTACGGTTATATCTATAGGTTTTTTTATTAGATTTAATGGAGGCGGGAATACGCATCTAGGTGATTAAAATAAATTTTTATATTTTGTTGTCGACGTTTCCAACATGCTCAACTTCAGGAGTTGTTTTCACATTTCTATATTTAAGTTTGTTCCATTTATCAATCTTTTATATTCTTTTTGTATAGATCTTTAATATCTGGCTTTTTGTTAGCTATATAGGAGGGTAAGCGTTCAAAACAAAAATTAATTTTATTTTTCATCTCTTTGACTGCATCTAGGAATACGATCCATACAATCTCAAATTAATACAAAGATAATAAATAGTCTTCGGCTTAACGTTTCAACGTTTTCTTTGAAAGTCGATACAAGAACTTAAGGTCAGCAAGAGAGAGTAAAAAAGAAAGAATCTTTTTTGAGGTCTAGAAAGAAGAGGATGGTCCTACTCTAGGAAAGAAACATCGCTTGTAGATTTAGTATAAATAGTTTTTGTCTTGAAACTCGGTGTTTTTCTCTCTCTGTGTGATAATAATTTTTGTTAGTCATTTTAGTCAAGGATTACTGGAACAATTATTGCCCATCATAAGTCTAAATATCTTTTTATTAATTCAATATGATATAATAGATGTATTTATTATCAATGAAGATGTCAAAACGTTCTGGAATTTTTATAAATATTGGCTTTTTCACCTGCACCCCTAGTTCTATATTATATATACAAATTCCATATCGATAACATATTCGTAATTTAAAATTTATATATTTTGAAAAATCTAAAAAATATTTTCATTTTTTTTCTATAATTTATTAAATTTCTATCTTAACAATTTCTTACTTAAAACTTTCTTCTTGTTTTAAATTTTGTAAAATCTACTTATTTAAAAGAATTTTCATTAAATTAATTGAATTTTTCTCAAAATAAAAAAACGATAGTTTTTCTAATAGTTATGTGAACAATTTGGACCAAATGCATATGTTTTAACTTAGAAACCCAAATGTATCTAAGTACAAAAATAATTTAGAATCTCACTTTACAAAAAAAAAGTAAAAAAAAAGAAAAAAACAAATGAATAATAAATAAATATCAATTAAAAACAAAATTTTTTTAAATTAATAAAAACCCATTTTTTTCAGATTTCCTTAAACGATTTATTCCACAAAATTAAATAAAATAAAAAATATAATTAAAAGAATAAATAAATCCGAAGTTTATTTTTTTTTTCAACAAATATAAAAGTTAAAAATATTAATTATTTATTTATATAGAACACAAAATTGTGGAAATAAATATCAGTTTTAAGTTGCCTTTAATAAAAAAAAAAATTAAACTATTACAAATAAAATATTTATTTCAGGTGAATATTTATTAAAAATCTTTTTATTTAAGATTATTTAAAAATTAGACTAAATTTTATTAAACTATTTATAATTAAATTTTAATGAATTATTTTCTTTGGCAACTTATCACTTAAAGTTTATATATATATTTAACTTTAAATAGGAGTATTATACCAAGGTATAAGTTGTTCATTTGTGTAAGTAAATAAATTAAGAGAATGATCTTCACAAATACTTAAAATCAAAGGAACTCTATTAGAGCTATAATATTCATCTAGTGGTTTATATACGTAAGAGGGAGCTGCTCCTTTACGTGAAAAAACTAAACGTCCATCGGGCACACCAGGATTAGATTTTCGAAAAGGTTTCCCAGGGGAGAAAATAGAATAGGAAGTTTTATAAAAAGTTTTTGGTTGAGATTCATTCGAAAATGAATTTGGGATATTAGAAGAACTTACCGGAGGCAAACAGGAAGGTTCAGGTGCGTTTCCTATCATTGGAGTGGAATTATTAATTGGAAAAAAATCATATATTGACGGAAATTGTGATGATGTTAGATAACTATTTGGCTCGGTTTTTATATTTTCGACTTTTATTCTTTTATTCATATTATTTGCATTATTTCGAGCTTTTCGTTTATTAGGTTTTGGCCTTCGTGCATTAGGTTTCTTTTCTGTTTTAATCATTTGAGTTTGGTAAAAATGATGTGTAGGATTCTCATTTTTGACTGGATTACGAAAATAATTATCATATTGAAACCATTGTCCAGCCGTATTTTGTTGTAGATTATTTTGTCGCTCTAAACGTGGCATTCGGATAAATGGTCTTCTTCTATCCTGATAAGAAATTGGTTTACGGTTAGGTTCAACCCAAGGAGGAATCCAATACGATTCTTGAAGTGTAAATGTCCTGGTGGTTTTAGCTTCTTTTCCTTCACTCGTTATCTTTTTCCAGTCTAAAGATCGTGGAAACATTGGAACATCAGCAAATGAAGAAGGTAGAGATTCACTATCCGGAAATTTTATTAATTTTATATCAAATGGTCCTCCTGGAATTTCCTTTAAAATTTCCATTTTCTCGGGTGTCATATGCTTCTTCCAGCTATAAAATAAAAATTAATTTATCAATATTTTTTTAAACTCCTAACTTCGAAGCGTCAGAGACACAAACCCGCACATGTGTAACACTTATGAATTAATAAATATGGAAGGATGTCCTGGGCATTTCTGAATGCATAAAAGACACTAATTAAGAATAATTAAAAAATAAAAAAAACACTTTTATTTAAAATGAACTAAAAAGAGTAAAATAACTTATTGCATTAAATTGTTGAATATTTATAGTAAAAAATAAAAATGTGGGAAATAATTAACCATTAATTAATTTAAATAAAGTTATCATTAAATAAATTATATAACCTAATGTTTATGTCTTTATTGTTTCGATGCTGAAAAAAAAAAATGTTACGGAAAAGATTTCGATGACGGAGAAAGTAATAAATTACAAGGTTCAATGAAATTTGGGGTATTTTTTTTTCCTAGTCTCTAGCTCCTAAAGGCAATTCCAAGAGGTAGTGGGTAACTAGGGGGCACACCAGCTCGCAATGCGAGATGACTCTGCGACGTAAAGGGACCCCGAGCGGCCCCCAGGATTCAGACATAATATTAAAATCATTATTTTGTGTGTACTTTCAAAGGAGGAGATCCCTTGACCTAGGTACACCAGTGTATAGATGCCAATTAAAAAAATTTTTTTCTTAATAAAGAGACATTACAATTAATATCAAAATTATATATTAGATAAATAAATATTTATTAAATTTTAACGATACACCTTACCTATTTAACATAGCCTCCAAAGTTTCCGATGGACGTATCGGTAATTTTTTTAAAGGTTCCCAATGTGATGGTGCTTGTTCTTCTGTTTGTTCCTCCTCATCCGAAGAGAGATCAATAACAATCACATTAGTAGATATTTTTTCTACATTTTCATTTGGTAAAATATCTATATCTTCATCATCCGATTCAAGGGTAATTAAAGGAGCACTCCGAGGTGGGACATCCACAACTTCTATGTCTGAACGCGGAGAATGGATAGAACTTCCTTTATCTAATAAATCATCTTCTTCCTAAGAAAATAAGTCAATTCTGAAATTAAGTTCAACGTAAAATTTTTTTTTTTGATTGGTCTCTAAATAAACATATTTTGCATATATATATATATATATATATATATATATGGAAAATTGATAATTAATAAATCCTTTTTTTTTTGTACTTCTATTTTCAAAATTCACATATCTTCATACAATATTTCGACTATCTTGTTAACCTGGCAAATATACAAACGCTGACCTTTGGATTGATCTTATTAATTAATAATACGAGCTATACAAATTCACAAGAGAGCAAATTAATTATATGAAATGACTAAAAAATTTATTATTTTGTGTAGGTAATTAATTATGAATCAGGTCAGCAGGTGTCAATTTTCCAGGTTAAAAGATTGTACTTCTTGCCTTCTTTATTTAGTTATTTAGTATATATGTCAGAGATTTCGGTTCATAGAGTTACCAGGATCGCCCCCCAATTTTAAAATTAAGGGAGAATTTATTTCAATTTAGAGCTAAAAAATTTTTGTGAAAAGATGGATTTGAACCTGACTTAGCAAGGTTTATATAAACTTAAATGCTAATTGGCTTCTTGGAATCATTTTTAGAAATTTTATAAAAAGGAACTTTTCAAAAAATAAAATAAGTCTGACATTAGTAAACATACAAAAGAGATGAAATTAATAATTTCATCTTTGCTATTGCTATACAAAATTGTATCTTTTGACCCTATTTATCAAATTTCTAACCTTAACACGGCTGCGAGACAGCCAAAATATTCCATTATAGTTATTTATAAAATAGGGAAAAACAAGGATTATTATTACAATGAAAGTATTATATGGAAACTCAAAGTTAATTTTTCTCTTACCATTGGATGGAGTTCTAGAATTTCGTTTTCATCTTCGAAATCATCATCATCACTAAAGCCAAACTCTTGAATTTCTTCTTGATTTTTTTCCATATGATTTGGTGGTGCGTTTGATTCATCAATTGTTTCTATATCAACTTCATCAATATCTATATTGGATTCAGCTTCTTTTTGATTTGTATTCTTTTGTAAATTTATTACTTCATTAGCTATTGGGTTGCTATCTTCTACAAATAAAGAATTATCATTTGTTTCTTCATCTTCTAATTCAATGGTTTCTTTAGAATGGACCTTTTTATTTGTCTTATTTTGTAAGAACTCTTCTTCATTATCTACATCAAGAGAAATTTCATCATTTGTTGAATTTTTATTATTTAAAATTTCCTTTTGAGATGATTTTTCTTTTATATTGTCATTATCAACATCAATTTCGGAATTGTCAATATTTATAATTTTATGGATGGATTCGGAATTTGCAATTTGTTGTTTATTTACATCAAAAGAGCTTTCAATATTCTTTGACTTAAATAAATCTCCTAATTGACATTTTATAATATATTCATCCAAGTTAATTTCTTTTGCGTTTGAGTTTTCGGTATTACCACTCTTTTCATTTTCTTTTAAACTTTTTTGGCAAGTGGTAGAATCTTCTCTTTGTTGAACACTTTTATCCGAAGAAATTGAAGTTTCTGATAAATCGTTTTGGTTAATTTCACAACTTGTTGATTGTGAATTTGATTTTTTATTTTCATCATTTTCTTCTGTTATAATTTCAGGTATATTATCCAATTTATTTTTTTCATTTTGTTTATCATTTGATACTTCCTTTAGTGTCTCACTTCTGTTTAATGAAATTAATGATGAATTTTCTTCTAGTAATTCATCATTAAGATCATTTGAAATTTTGGAAATTTGTGTATTAGATTCATTTTTATCATTTTCACTATTAGAGCCACAAATAGGATCTTCTAATCTAATATTATCAAACGGATACTCTGAAATATTTAAACTAGTAAATTCATCATCAACAAGTTGTGAAACATCATAATCATTACGAATTAAACGAAAGCCCTTTTTTAACATGGTGGAATATGTTTGATATATATTCATGGGGAGGTTTTCATCAAGTAAAATTGTATAAGCTTGTTGAATACTCATTGGAATATCTTGATAAAATAATTCCAGGTTATTTATTTCTAAAAGATATAAAGCTTCTTCTGGTTCAAGAAAGCTTACTCCTCGAATAGTATGACCAAAAGATTCCAGACTTTTTCCAACATTTTCAGTAACAATTGCTTTTCGTTGATCTGATTTCCAAATTGCTTTTATTCTTGATCGGCTAAAATTAAAAAAAAGGTTTATATAGAAAATATACAAATAATTAGTTGAATGTTAAATAATTCTATAATAATGATATCGGTTTTATTGCCTTTTGTTCTATTAGTGTACTAAGCGATAAATTTTTTTTAGATAGTATTAATACCAATTAAATTCCAATTAATTTAAATAATCTTGTAGTTTGAAAAGCTGGGAAGTTGTAGAGAGAAAAAACTGGAGATGTTCAGTCCACAGTAACTGAATTTAATGCAGATATTTCGAGCAACATTACTCAACAACTCTCCAACAGGTTGTTTCAAATTTTCTGGAAAAAACTCGCAAAAAGGTCTTTATGGCCGTTCTGAGAGTTGTCCCCACTTTTTAAATAAAAGACCTAAGCCATATAAAATTTGATTTTTGTTCATTGGGGATGGGGAGATTTATGATGTTCAAAATAAATGCTGCAATAAATTAAATTAGTATGGATTGAATATCTGCTGGTTTTTTCTTTCCAATTTCATCTTATTTAAATAGATATGGACTGGATTTGAATGCTTACATGCCGAGAGACTTAAAAAAATAAAATATTGATTTCAACTATAAGTTGTAATTGAGACTTTTAAATAATCTATTTTGTTTAAACTCAAAATTAACATAGTGTCTGCGAATCTGTCCTAATTTTAATTCCAAAAACAAAAAACTTTAATTAGTAAATAAAAATATAAAATAATCGAATTATAAACAGAGTTATAAACAGTTGTAAAAAAATAATATTATATGAATAAGAGCAATGAAATAAAAAATCATTGGCGATCCAGGAAACAGAGCTATCAATGATATTTAGGTGTGGAAAGCGGCGGACTTAATATTCAATATTAAATTCTTATCAGATTATTCATTAGAAAAATATTTATGATAAAATATTTTTCCTTAATAAATGAATAATCATGCTTTTTTTTTAAACATTTTTAATAATAGGAATTTTTATCGATTTTATTTTATCAACTATAATGAAACTATTGAATTTTCAGAATATTTATTTAAAATTTAAGAAATGTCTCATTTTGATCAATTTATGGCATAGTTTTAATAACAAACTATTTTTCTTTGTCATGCTAACACTAAAAAGAGAAAAAATTACATAATTTTATTCAATTCTAAAGATCAAAAGTTGATTAAATTGAGATAATCATCTCTGATGCTCTTTGAAGAGAAGGTTGGTGCTAACAGAACAAGAACCAGTTTATTTTATTTGCAGAATTTAAATGCGAAAAAAATGATAGGCCTTTATATAGGAGTGTATACGAGATTTTTGTTTAGGGGGAAGGGATCAAATAAAATTTTTTTCTTGTATGGCCTTTAGAGTTCGCTTTTCTTTTTGTGCAAGTGGCTCTTATTATAAATTCAATTTAAAATTATTATTTTTCTAATTTTTTTCATATATTATTTAGATATTTGAATATATCTACGGGTATTTGAGAAAATGTTCTATGAAAAGTAAATTAAAAAATATATGCCCAACATCAAACTTTTAATTAGTAAATGGGAGATTAAAGAAGTCTAGGAAAGTTTCAGTATATTTCAATTTGATTTTAAGTTTAATATTTTATTAATCGAAGCTATCCGAACTATAACTTATTTCCTTCGAAAACTGATAAAACTAATTGACAGAGTTGTTTAAATCTTAACAAGGAATTTAAATTGCCGAATTTTTTATATATATAAGCATAGTTAGATTAGTTTCTATTAATAAAATATTAAACAAAATCGAACTGAAATAAACTAAAACTTTAACTTTAATCTGCCATTTAGGAAATATATATATATATATAATATGGAATTTATATAAAAATATTTAATGTTATAATAATATACCTTAAATCAATTCTGTCTGTGCCTAAACAAGCCTCTTGCTGTTTGGTTTTATTTTCTAATAACATTTTTTCATCAAAAGTGTTGCTTGGTGCAAATTTTTTGGGATGACTTGTAAATCCAATTTTTGTGGCATCATATAACATAGGAGTACATGAATCCGGGTTCATTTTATCAGAAAGATGATCCATTTCCAATACTTTCAATTATATTGGCCCTACAAAAATTAAGTTTTTAGAAAATAATGTCAAGTACTGAATCTTAATTGAAATTATAGAACAAACCTTTTAAAATGATAACACTATCGGAAAGAAATAATTGTTAAAATGTATTTCAATTAAAATGAACATTTAAACAAAAAAATAATAATTAATATACTTATTAATCTAAAGTTGAAGAGTTGTACTAAATTTGAAAAATAAAAAACAATGTCAGAGTAAACTAAATCAAGATTTCAATGAGATTAAAGAAATAGATAGATCAAATATGTCAGAAAGAATAAGAAATTATGGTAGTTCCTATATACTTCCATAGATGGCAACATGCAGAACATCTTTAGATGATCAATAGGTGGCAGCAATAGTTCCGTTGGAAATTTTAAAATTTTTTGGCAAAAAGGAAACTAGTGGATAATATTGTGTGGATCGCACGAAGTTTTCTTTAAAAATGGTGGCGCTGGTCCCGTTGTTTTATTTTATTTTTAGCAAGTGCATTAGGAATCCGCACTCGGAGGGCACAACTAAACATAAGAACATGTCAAATCAAAAAAAGGAGCTGTCTCTATACTCGCATTAGAAAGATTTAATTTACTACTTAAATTTAGGGAAAATGAACAATCAAGTGAAATCGAGTGTAGATGAATTGGATTTGTACTGATTGTTTTCGAAATTGATGACTCTGGCCAGGCAGGTAGTTTTAGAGAGAAATAAAAAGAAATAAATCCGGAGTGGCCGCTCCTTGGCTTGCTCGTATACACATACATATATATATAGGGAAAATAATTTTACTAAATAATTATATTAACATCTAAATTTAATCTGTCTTTATCTGACTCAGTGAAATCGTATTTGAGTTATCACAATTTTTAGTAAAGTACCACTTCCGATTGCAGGAAATAGCCCAAAAGTTAATCTCTGATCTTATGGACGTAGGTAAAATTTGGTTTATCTACATTAAAGACTGCTTGAGTTATCGTGTAAACGAACATACACACAGACACACCTACATAATTCAAAAAAAGGGAGGGCTAAAACAGAACAATCAAAATCTTTGGAACAATTACAATACTTTCCCTATTACGAGAAAGTAAAAACTGAGAAACCAGGAGAATATAATTTATTCAATCAAGAGCGATGTTTCGGTCCATCCACAGGCTCTTAGGATCAATCAGTACAAGATAAATGAGATGTTCCACATGGGAGAGTTCGGAAATATGATGACCATTTGAGATTATATTTTCATTTATCTTGCGACACCAGATATTCACAAATCAAAACAGTAATCTCGCACATATTAGCTATCTTTAAAGGATATTTTGATATGATATAATAAAAATTTTTAATTTTAAAGTTACGAAAAAAGTATTATTGAATTAGTTGAATAAGGAAAATAGTCTCAAAAATTGCCAAAATTATGATTTTTTTAGGTCCTTTACTAAGAATATTTTGGGGTAAATATTTGGATCGACGACTCGGAACGAGCGACCCGAGCTAAGACTGTCTTTTATTTCTTCTCTCTTTTTAGGCTAGTTTTTTACAAAAGACTTTAACTTTAGTTTGACTGACTTTCTCTTTTTCTTCCGAGTTTCAATTCTGAAAACAGGACCGATCAGCTGAAATATATGCTTAGAGAGTTCTAGAAGTCCCCGCGCTTAGAGTGGCCCCGCACCCGTTTGCTTTAGAGTCAGAAATCAGAAAAAAAAGACGTAGATAAAACAGGAAATAAATATATTTTAGAACTTCACTGTGACCTTTTTTCCTAATACCCCCAAAAGCGGAACTGCCCCGGGATTAATTAGTTAAAGGAAGAAGAGCCTAGATAATTCCAAACTATTATATTATTTTTTTTTGAAACTTTTATGACACCACAATGAAAAAATTTTATCGAAGAAGTTGTTTTAAAATAAGAAAAAAGAAACGATATTTACTTTTTAAATTTGATTTTTTTTCCTCTTAATTGTCTGTCTGACAGAAGGAGCATCCTGTCAAAATGTGAGCAAACATAGTAGGGTAAATATATATAAAAAACTTTTAACTTCCCTACCTACCTAAGTCAATAAATTGAATTGATTTTTTTGTCTATATATTAAAAATCTTTTTTTTCTCTCCCTAATCATTCTAATGGATTTCCGGTCTCTATTAAGATCTGATTGTATTTATATTCCCATGAGATTATTTTAGAGAAATAAATGTGTTAAACTAGCCGCCGATTAATAAGAAACTCATTCTATTATTGCGGGAAATTAGTGTGATCTCTGAATTGAAAATGATAAATTTTATAATTTTTCATACCATCATTTTTATATTATATTAAAATTTAATTATTGGTGATGATAAATGATATTTTTCATTTGTAAACCAAGCTCTCTTGTTTCTTGCTTCTCCAAATATTTTAATTATATATCGTTTAATATCTACATAGCCTCAGAGGGCGAAAAGAAAAAAAAATATTTTAATTGTTAATTAAGCTACGACAATGAATTTTATTTTTGCACTGAGGATGGCGTACGTTAAGCTGGTCAAAATATTTGCAAAAAATGTGTGATTTGGAAAAACGCCTGGTATCTCTGCAAGATCTAGCTTATTTGTATTATATTTTTCCGGGTAATTAAATTAGAGCAGTTTAGGTAATATTAGGGGACTTACTTAATAGTAGGTTAGTTAAATGTCAGTATCATTTCTGTTTTAGCTTTAGTCTCGTAATGTGGGGTTGGCAATTTTACAAGGAGACAGAAGTGTTTGGACGAGCCGTCCACTGGAAGCGAGGTTAAGTAATTCAATGAAGCACTCTTTGAAAAGGATCAAGGCGGGCCAAAATGGACAACCTCTCTAGCGAAGATTTAATTGAATAATTGGAAATAGATATTATTATCCTTAGCAAATCTATAAATTTGTTGATTTAATTCATTTTATTTTTCACCATTTTAAAACCATTATGACACATATTTGGGTGATCTTTTTAAGTAAAGTTTATTTTGTAAATTTATAGAAATAAGAAGATATGTAGTATATGTATGGGAAGTATATAAAGTAATTACAAGAGATATAAGATGACTGCGGCAAGAAGTTAGCTGATTGCGGTTTGTGTCCTTAGGTAAATAAACCAGGCTCCCAGTAGATTCAATAAAGATAAGAGAAAAATCATAATTAATAATAATAATAAAAATTAATTCAGACGCAAATTGTTAATAAATTATTAAAATAAATATATACACTTGAATAATAATGTTTAATAAATAAATAATATAATCAAAATTTAAATTTAAATTAGAAAGTAAAAAATTCAATAAAAAAAGCGGCCCTAAATTCAAAGATTGAATTAAGATGATAATGAGGAAAAGCAGGTATGGAGGCGTTTCAAAAAAATAATTGAGAGGGCGCAACAGCAAAAAAGATTTTGTAAATGTATTAAATTAAATTTTACTCCAATAGTTATCCATGTCTCGTTTATTTAAATTTCTTGAATAAATTGCAATTATATATTAGATAATTTACAAAAAAATTGTTTTTATATTATTTTATTTTTTTCCCTTCAAAATTTGATATTTTTGCGAGAACAAATTTCGGAAAGTCAAGGGGTACCAGCATTTGAAAAGGTTAAGAACCCCTGCTTTAAAATATGAGCCCTTAATCTTTTGAAATCCCAAAAAGTATCTTTCAAACTAATTTTTTGAAAAACAGTTTTGACATCTCAATACTTTGTTTCTTTAAAATGACTTCTTGTCAAATGGTCACTAACCGGACCTCACCCTGAACAAGACACTCATCCTTTTTAAAAGGGACTTGACCAGGAATAGATGTTTTTTCGCACCAATCGGTCTTTGTTTTTAGATGGCCATCTCGTTTGACCAAACAATTTATCGTACTTAAATCTACAAATTTTTTTCTTTTACTGCATTTTATTTTTAAAAATCAATTATTTAAGATAGAATCTGACACATTTCTGAGAATTTTTGGGTGGTCTTTTTAAGTAGGAATTTATTGCAAATTTTTATAAATTCAATTATTTCTTATGGAAATGTTGAAAAAAATTGGAGTCAGTGATTTTCGGGTTTCCCATGTTGAACAATAATAAATTATATAGGTTACCAATTAATTTAAATCAATATAGACGAGAATCTAAATTGTCTCAGTCAGGGCAGTCGCCAGGGGGAGAATATGGAAGTTCAAACTCCCCCCCCCCCCGAAATTTCAATAAAAAAATAGAATATATATAATAATAGAGAGGGAAATAGAGCGTTAAATATAATTTTAATGATATAATTATACAATAGATAATATATAATACAAATAATTTAGTATTTTATTTTACCAAAGGGGGGCTGCGCAGCTAGTAAATATACTTCTGTCAGAAAATTAGCCTTTTTATTTGACTTAGTACTAAGTAAGTCAAATAACCTATTCTTCTATATTTATTTAAATTGATATCAAATTATTTCAAATAATCTTTATTATTTCTCTAGACCAGCGTTTCTCAACCTTTTTGCCTTGCGACCCAACTTCACCATTTTCATTTGAGACAAGGTTGCAGCTTTCATTTCGCGAGCCATAAGTTGAGAAACGCTGCTCTAGACAGAGAACAAATCTCAAGGCTTTGCGATTATGAAACAAGAGCATTGTCACTACTCCAATTGGAAGGAATACCTTTCCCAAATAAAATAAAGTTTTTCAATTATTTCCTATATAGGAATTTAGCAGGTCCCTTATATTTGTGTCATCTTTTTAGAATAAATTAACAATTTTTTTTTTTCTTTGTCTTGGACCTACTCCAACTTTACCCACTTTTGAAAAATTCCAGGTAAGAGAAAATGAAATGCCATCCGTTAGACTACTCTGATAACAATAATATTTAAATAAATAGATAATTGTGAGCGCACGCGCCGCCCGTATCTGTGCTAAGCACCCGCATCTGGTGAGGTAGAAAAAACGACGTTAAGAATAAGTTAACGTCATGTCTTTGGGATTTGATTTGATTTTATAATTTTTAACAGTATGATAAAAAATATATAGGTTCTTTTTTTTTTTATTCATTAATAATTTGTACTTTGTTTTTGAATATTTTAAAATCGAGAATTTGTTGCAAAAATATTTATTTATTAAATATTGTGGTTTGTTAAATAAATAAAAACAAGAGAGAGGCGTATTAAGGGACGATGAGACATCGAAAATGTCAACAAATTGAGATTTTTGTCAAGATGGATAAAATTCCAAAAATTGACTTTTTAAAAAAAAAAAAAAGTTTGCCATTAGATTGGAATTTGGCAACTACAAGTGGAATGGGAGGGAGAACCTTCCTCCTTTTTCCCTTGACTCTGTCCCTTTATAAAAGATCATGTTTTTTTTCTTTCTTTGCCTTATCCCGCAGTTTGGCGTCGGCATTCAAAAATGAGGGAACGTCGCACAGCCTGATCTTTGATAAGCGAAGAAAGAAGAAGACCTAAAGGGAATTTAAGAAATGCCAGGGCTTAGCTCGGGTTGTCTGTCCTCATTCGGTCGTTTCTAAATTATTTATTAAAGTTATATGAATCCAAATGTAAGCCAATCATTTTTGAGTCAATTAGTTGAAGATGTTAGATTCTAAATTTTCCCTTTCAATTCTTATCATTCTGAAATATAATCTTTAATAAGAAACTTAAGGGATTTTTCTTCAAATTAGGCTACGTCAATTTCCTTTTAAGTTAATTTTCCTCTTCAGAGATGCAAGGCAGTGTTATAGAATGTAGAAAGACATGTTTTGACAGGTTACGCGTTGGTCCCTTAACTATTAGTATTTACCCTACCCAATTGTTCGATTTCACTTGAATTTTATCATTGGAAACAAATGATGACGATCCGAAACTTTTTTCTACAACATTGCATTAAGAATAATTTTCGATCCTCTTCAAAAACTATAATGTTGTCATAAAATATTGAAAATTAATATTTGATTAATTTGATTCACCCACATAAATAGGAAAAAAAAATTAAAATAGTGATTTAAAGAACTCAGTTGCTTGGATCAGATGAATAAATTATAGCCATTTATGAAGATATTATCTTTATCAGATCACGAAACATTAATGAATAACCCTTTTAAAGCTAAATGCAAATGCATCTGTTATTTATTGTTATTGATGATTCGATGCTGATTTGGAAATTCGTTTGTTGGGAGCCTTCCCCCTCCACCTCTCTCGTTCCCTTTGTTAATCAGATGGGAAATCTCTCTGAATCATCATGGCCTATGTATTCATTACAGATAGAGATAATACGAGTAATAATAAAAATAATCAGTTGTCAATGGATCATAATCGAAATCCATTAAATGTTATACATATTTATTACTTTCGATTACAATAACTAATTTAACTGTTCAAAATCTATTATACTAAATTCTGTATGAAATTAGTGAAGTCCATAAGAGTGCATATGCCGTTCCTATTTCATTTTGGAAATAAAGTATTTCTTCAATTAAGAACAACACTCTGAAGAGAAATAATAATAGAATATCTGCCATGTGCTATGTTTTAATGGTTAAGAGCAATGCGTAAGTCTTATAGGCAAGTCCAAGTCATCAGTGAATTTTTCGATTAATTGCCCCAGAGCTATTCTTAGATAAAACATACCATGCATGTTGTTATGAATTTCTAGGGAGATCTAAAAACTACGTTTAGGAAATCCCGGAGCAATTAATCGAAATATCCATTAATGAGTTGGTCCAAACACGCATCCCATTGTAGTTTCTTTGTGTGGGGGGAAGGATGGGGATGCATTCTTGCCTCTGGATTCATCCGAATATATAGGTCAGTTTAATGATTAATCTTATATTTAATAATTTATTCATTTTCTTCCTGAAAGTTTATTATTTGTTTAATATAATATTTTAAATTCAATGAGCAAAGACTTAATTCTTTATTAATATATGAAAAGTTTTTATAGCTAAGATAACGTTATAAACATAAAAATGCACTTTAAAAATTTAAGTGAAAGTAAATACATCAAAAAACAGCCAACAAGATTCTACCCTTGAACCCTACCTCTCTCACTCTCTCGGTATATAATAAGTTAGATATCTTTAAAATAATAAAAAAAAAAAAGAAGGCGCAAAAGTGAAAGGTAATTTGCTTTTTTGTCTACCTCTAATTTTCTCTTAGGTCCTATAAAAAAGAAAAAAAAACAAGGGTGAATTTCATGCCCTGCCATTTTTATTAATTGTTTAGCTCTGCTATAATCATGGTTCGTTATATGAGCCAAGAATTTTTCCAAAAAATAGAAATTAAAAAAAGGGCTTATTAATTTTTAACTAATTTAATAGAAAAAAGAGATTTATAATTTTTAATAGAAGACGGCCCATCTAAGGCAGCTGCACCGTAGAAGAAATGCATCAAAGTGATTGAATGCTCAGCTTTTGAGCTAAAATAGAAAAAAATAAATTTAATAAATATAAGTAATGGAAAATTTAAAAATTGTTATTATAGTATGACTGAATAAATAAAGAATTTTAGGCGCTAATCACCCACAAGGCATGAGAACTTAAAAACTTTTTCATATCCTTGACTAATGCCTCCCCCCACCCCTCCATTAGAGAAAAAAGTTTTTTAAGTCTATTCGACACTGAGGCCACTATAAACAACTCAACTATGTTTTTATTTAAGATTCATGTTGTCTAACTAAAAAAAAAATGGTCGTTAAGGAATTATTAATAGGTAATAAAGAAATGTAAATATTTAGATATCATCATCTTCAATATATATTTATAAAATATATTATATTTATTTATATCAATTGGCATCCAATTGATTTAAATAAATTTTCATAGGATTGTCTGGGATGCGAACCCCTTGGTTTTTACTGTTATCAATATTGACAATGTCAATACCTTTAGCCTATCAGTGACGGGATGATGGGAAGAGGGAAAAAGTTAATATAAATAAAAAAATTCAAAACTTGTAAATATTTTTTTAATTTATTTGTTATCCGATGAGAGAGAGAGAGAGGATGTTTACTCTGTCTTTCTGAATGAATGCTTGATTAGTTGTTGAATATTTTGATGACATCGTACTCTCTTTAGTAATAGGATAAATTCATGAATGAACCATCAAGCCTACACATGATCTCGCTGTCGTATACACACACAGTGATGAGTGAGTCATGGTTTGACCATAAGTATAATATTTCAATAGAACATTATGAAAGAATATCAAATAAATCTGTGTAAAAACTCTCTGAAGAAGAGTAAGCCTTTATTTATTAATTATTTGTTATAAAAACTGTTTATTTATCAATTAAATTAAATAAATTTGGACGGAGACTATAGATATCTAATTGACAAAAAATATTTATGAATATTTTATATTTCAAAAAATTCTTTTTGCGGATAGACTGACGGACACGTCTTTTATATAATAGTATTGATGGTTATTATATACGATTACTATAATGGCGAATCTACGCCATATTTTAGATTTATTTTTTAAACCAAGTTCTTTTTTGTGGGAATAAAATAATTAGCAATAGGCAATCCGTTTAACAGACAAACATCTTTGATGGTTTCCTTTCAAAGATAGGCGCTGATTTAAATTTATATATTGATCCAAAATAATTTTATTTAGTAATATTTTTGGATTTTGATAGTCAAATCAGCTAACATAAGCGCAAAGACGTTTTTAACGCATTTACCGTAGGGAAATTACGCTGCCCGTTTGTGAGTTTTATAAAACTAAAGCTACAATAGATATTTGTCCCGAATTTTTTGTATTTAATAATGCGTCATTTTTTTTCGGAAATGGAAACAATTTTTATCTTGGGAAAAGAGAAAAATTAAGTTGTTTTAATTTTCATTTTTTTAGTTATTATTATTTATTATAGTAATTATTTTTTATTCAATTTTAATAAAATATGACATACAGGGTGGATCAAAAGTCAGATTATCATTACACTTTTGCTACAATGTTTCAATATTCAGGATTTCTATTTGCTATTTTAAATTCTTAGATAATATAGATATTTTAGATCTAGTCAGCTATAGTCACACCGTTAAATCGTGTTTTTTCATATTTTTATAATAATACATGATTTATCACTTATTTGATATTAGTTATTTTGTAAATCACTAAAATGACTTTTGGGCCACCGTGAATATAATAGTAGGATAATAATTTCAAAATAACATCAAACATCCAAAAGGTCGGTTTTCCCCCTTAAAAGTTAGTATTTTTATTTTTTAATGGATTTTTTTTTAATTTGAGATGTAGCTTCTGCCAAATCTAAAATAAGACTAAAATAAATGAAAAAGGAAAATGCTTCCAAGTGTTCCCAAAATAAGGACGGATCTAAATGGCCTCAGATGCCGAAAAAAACTAGACAATAACAGGATATTAGTATCTGCTTTTTTCAAATTTATCTTCTGTTACAGAGCAAGTCATCTAATTTTTTTATGATCCTAATTTTCCATTGTCATAGATCTTATATTTTAAGTGTTCTTTAACTGTTTTTTGGAAGGGAGGGAGAAAGAGATTGGCATAAAGTGAGTAAAAAATTATCAGTATTAGTATTTTTGTATTATATCTCTAATAATTCATGAATTGTAGAGTTGCAAAATTTTCTATCTTTTTCTCTAATAATAATTTGTCAGTAGTTTCTGAATTTATGAAGGGCCTCAGCTGCGCTTCTAAATAATTATAGGGTAGCTCCAGGTCACTGGTGTGCCAGACGATACCTTTACTTTAATTATGATTATTAATATAGAGAATAAAATATTGCTACTAATAATAAATAATAGAAAAAAATTAAAAAGAATTAAATAGATGGTAGGAGAAATAAAAAATGAAATTTTCTTCGTATTTTTCAAATTTGTATGACATGAAATAAGTTCGAAAAGTCGACAAACTGATTTTATAATATAATATATTGTTATATTTTTCATAATCGGTCTTCAGACACTTTAGGGTGTGAACTATACAATATTTATTTTATAATTTTATTCTCCCATGATATGATAATGTTCTGACAAAAATTATACCTTCCTCATATTTTTGTCCTAAGCTATTGACAATTGAGAGATCTGATGAAGTATCAAAAGATTTTTGAAAGGTGTTTTAATAAATGAATAAAATTACATTAAAAAATGAGATTTGAGTTGTTATTTTGATATCCCGGTTTAAAAATAATAAATATGAGGGTATAACAGGTATCGCTATCTAATGTACGATAAATGGCTTCAAGTGCAAAAATATTTAAAAAATCTAATCCTGTGCGTTTTTTATATATTCTTATATCCCTTTAGGTAGTGCACTCAGCGAGATTAGATGAATAGGTTAATCCCATTTATAAAAACGCTTTTACCGATGTAGTCAAAGGGTTCTGCCACTAAAATGTCAGTTTTCTCTTAATATTTTTATTACAACTCTTTCTTATATTTGTGGGATATTTAAATGTACACGGGCAAATCTTTTATATACTATAATTGAGTGATTATAATCTATTTGAAAAAACAAACATTCGATTAATTAGATACTTAGGCTGATTGATTGACTATATATATCAATGACGCCCCCACCCCGTGGCCCAGAAGATAGAAGTGTTGACAACGTCAACAATGATATTCTTTTTTTTTTAGTTTTTTTCGGCATCTGAGACCATTTAGACTCCGTCTTTATTTATTTAAATTAATTGATAACCAATATAATTTAAATAAATTTTTGTCGCTCAGGGCGGGAAGCCAACCACTGACCTTTGGTACTAGAAGCCAGAACTCTAGCTCTAATGATAATCTTAAAATCTAAGGGATACCTGGGTTCAGATTCCAGCCAGGCCAATAAAAAAATTTAAATCAGTTGGATATCAATTGATATAAATAAATCTCTGGATAACATGTAAATAAAAATATAGTCTATATCAGTGTTTCCCAACCTTTTTTGTGCCATGCCCCACCTAAGCCTTTCTAAAATTCTTATGCCCCCCTATGTAGCATAAACATAATTTTTAATATTAAAAAATTGAATTGTTCACTTAAGAAACTTAAATGATAGGTTTTAGGAAGAAATCATTAG
>JAAAKE020125571.1:0-14927 GCA_010014785.2 Anisolabis maritima
GTCTCAAAATGATAGAGAATCGAAAAATTAAAATCTTCCTTTTGCTTTGGGACGTGAACAAAAGCAGAAGGCGTCTCTTGAGACGGGACTTGTTTACAAGCCATGCTTGCCTTATGTATGAGTTATAATGCTTTTCAGTATATATATATATATATATATATATATATATGTCCTATAGTTGCCAACATCTTATATATATAACATAACTTGGGATGGATTTGGTAAATAATAAAGTGTGCGCTCGCCCGAAAGGGTTTATGAGTTGGTTGGGCTGTTGGTCTTTTTGATGGTCGTCAAATTCATTTTTAATGAATTTGGAAAACATCAAAGAAAACACTAATTAAAGATGATTGAGTTACTTATTAATATATTAAAAATTATGGAAACAAAAAAGTCTTCAAAGGGCGTATAAAGTTAAAATAAATAAATACCAAGATATGATCTCACCGTCTTTTTCATATTAAAATAGATGAAAGAGTTATAGCCTTTTTTATATTAAATATAAAAAAATATAAAAATATTATTATTCTTTTATATAGATTTAATATATAATTATATAATTTTTATTTTTTAAATTTAATTATACTGGGTTCAGTTTAGGAATTTATTTTTAAGTCTCTTCAGCATTTTGGTCTATAGAGACTTTTAAATGATGTCTATTATCCAGGCATTTTTTTAAGACCAATTGGTACACAAATGGTTTAAATAAATTTTCATTGGACTTCCTGGGATCTGAACCTACATCCCTTAGCTTTGAAAGTTATTAATAATGACTTGTCATTACCTCTAACTTCTCGGCCACGGGTTGGGAGCAAAATTTTCCCAATTTAGACCCGAAACTGGGTCTCCTATTTGAAATTTCTGTGCGCTAGACACTTCGTCATCCTCTAATCCTAGATGAAAAAATTGTTGCCAGGTGAATTTTGTTTAAAAAAATTCGCAAGCTTTACTTTTCGATACAATCATTTTTTTTAAGTTGGTATGACAATCCTTGACATGTGACAGAAGTTTCATAAGTTTTCGTTTGTTAGGTTAGCGTCTTTTATAATTGTTTACAATGTTTGTCAGCGATTTTTTAAATATAAAAATAAATTAATTTGCTAAGAATTTGCATTAAATTTTGTTTAAAAAACGAAACGATGTGGCTGATGTATTAAAATTGTATTATTCTTTTACCTATAGATATAATGTACATAGGTATAAAAGAGTATCTTTTGGTCTTCAAATTTAGAGTGGAGTTCAGATTTTTGGATGTACAAAGGGAATAATAAATTGGCTATAATATTCTAAATTTTTTGTGAAATTTATATGAGAACAGACTGACATCCATGTTTTTTATTATTGTTTTTCTTATATTGAGATTCCAATGAGAGTAGGGACAAGTGCCCATCTCTTTATTGAAACTCTTAAGAAACTAAATTAAATAAATATTTACAAAAAATTAAATAGTACAATAAATAAGAAATTGTTTCAAAAAATTTATTAAAAATTAAAAGAAGATATTTTGTTTAAAAATATACCTTTACTTGAATGTGAAAAGGGAATCTTTTGAACTGTCTAGTCCAATATGATTACTTTAAAAAATCAAAAAGAAAAAAAAGGTGTTTTTAATTTTTAAAAAGGTAGGTTTAAATATTATTTTAAGATAAAATAGAATATGCATATATATATATAAGAAATGTTGCACTTTGGTACTGAATAAATGATTGCGGTTTTTTTTATGGAGGAAGGGTTAAAAAGGCAAAATTGTGTAGGGTAAAAAACAGCAGCGAAGTGGAATCGATGCTGGGAAGAATAGAAGCAAGAGGGAAAAAAAAGGGCTGAGGGAGATGAACACCAAAGGATTTTTATTGGATGTCAGTCAACTCCCAAAAGAGTTTTAATTAAATTCTATGAAAAACTGAACTTAGTTTAAATTTTGGATTTTATATCGATACGAATACATCAATATGCCCAGTAAATGAGAATAGAACATGTTTGAAATTTAAAGAAATCTCTCTAATTTGGAGAATTTGAATTATATCCAAACATAATTCACTTATCGTGGGGAAAGGCTCCTTTAGTGGTATAAAAAGAATGAGGAAAAAAAAAGTTCAAATTGTTCCAATGAGAAATCTGTATAAAAAAAAGTTCAAGTGTTGCAAAATCCAGGATACAGAAAAATACAAAAGGAAATGTAAAAAATAGTAAAGTGAAATCGGATAGTAATATACTTTATGCCCTTTCTTCCAAAGAGAAAACCTGAATAAATATAGTATTATATTCTAGATAAAGTGCAAAATTTAAAAGAATTATAAAAAATATTTTAATTTTAAGTTGAATAAAAGGTGAAATAAAAAAATTTAAATTTTGATTTTGATGAAGTTAGTTCCATTTTTTCCCCTTCCATAAATGTGACTAAAAGTATTTTTCGAATTTTTTTGGAAAAACTTTAATTTAAAAATCCAAATTGCAGTAGTTTGTTCACTTCATGTCCAAAGAGATAAAATTTTTCAAAATAATTGTCAATCATTAATTTAAATAAATATGGACGGATATCGAAATATTTACAGAGATAAAAGAATTTTCTGAAGAAATATTTTAATTTTTATCTTTTATAACTAAGATTAGATTTTTAAAAAATAGAGGCGATTATTTACCATGGATTAGAAATGAGGCTCTTGTTTTAAAATCCAAGAGTCATTGATTTGCTATCCGTCCCGCGGGATAAAATAATTGTGAAATTTAAATAAATATGGAGGAATAACGTTTTAATTTTTGGTTGTTGGAAAGTAGGCCACCCAAATGACCAACTCACTATTGGAGAGAACTCTTCTAGAACGGACCACAAATGTTAATTTCTTAATTGTTGATTTCTAGGGAATTTAATAATTACGCATGCTCTGAAGCAATTAATCGAAAAATCAATTTGAGAGTTGGTCATTTGGGTTGCCTTTCAGCAACCAAACACAAATGGATTTATAGGTGCCTTGGTAATTTGAATAATGAATGAACAACAGTTATCGTTAATAATTACTAATTTTTGTTTAGGTCTCCGATGACGAAAGATATAAAAAGTTCGCGGGGCGGAAAATAAAATTAGTATTTAGAATATGTGAGTTAGAAAACAATATAAAATTAGGAAAAAAATTGGGGAACATCTTAGAGTGTTATACAGTCAAGGAGGAGTAGGAAATTAATCATTTCAAAAGGGGTGCAAAGCTCCCCTGATTAGCCTTGAAAGTCTTTTATATGGAGCTAAATATTATATTATATATTAAATATTTCTTAATTACTCGACAAATTTTTTTATGAATTTTTTTGTCGTAATTCTTTCCATCCATTAAAAAAATTAATTTTGTAATTAGCAACACTAAAATATTTTTTTTAATGACACAAATTATAATTTAGGTTATTTAAGAGCGAGATAAAATCTTTTGGACTTTTAACAACCCTCTTCTCTCTCTTTGATAGATCATTAGCTTATTAGAGATTATTCAAAAGGTAAACTTACACTTTATGAATGTAACTATTTTTTCTTCATAAGAGTAAACTGTTTTGCATACTTAATAATATGAATGAAGGTTTAATTAAATAGATATCATTCTCTTGTCATGATAAGAGGATTATTAATATTTTTTCATCTTCTCAATTAATATAATGAGACAATCTGGTTTAGCCGGATATATTCAAGTTTTTGGTTGGTGACAACTTTTCAAAACTTGTTTAAAAAGAAATAAAATTAATCTTGTTTCAAGCTTGAAATTAAATTGTCGAAAAGGGATATTTGAATTTAATTATTTCTATATAAATGATATAAAGAAATGTTAACTTTTTTTTATGAATAAAACAATGAGATTATGGATTAATATTTACAAGGAGAGGTTTTTTTCCCTAGCAAACTAGCAAGCATGATTTATTTGAATATTTGTGTTTGCATAATCGAAATAGATTATTTCGCATTTTAATGATATAGAAGAAAATCAAGCTTTTTCTTTGTCCTTATATCAAATTATTTGCAGATAACATTGGACAACAAAAAATGACTTATAAAAATAGCCAGATTTTACTAATTGTAGGCAATGAAAAATCTGGAAATAGTTTTTTTTTTTTTTTTCTACGAGCTAGTTTCGGAGATACAATAGAAAATAAAATAAACAAAAGGATAAAACAGGAATAAGTCTGATCGTTACGTTAAGAAATGTCCAAGGGGTCATAATTTACTTATTCAAAAGAATTTTTCTGGTATATTGGTATATGCTAAAACTGATGAAATAAATTATTATGTAGAAAAATAATAAAATAATAATCCAAAAAAATCTCCCCCTTCACTCTTCGCCTCATGTTATTCCTGTCTTCTTTTCTTTTCTTTTTTAGTCTATCTAAAAATGGAACGTGATATGTTAAAGCAATTTGATATAGTGTATATTTCGGCGTATAAGTCGACTTTTCAGCATTAAAAAAAAGTAATTAATTTTTTAGTTGACTTATATGCCGGGTCCAAAATTGATTGCTTTCCAAGATCCCATAGGTATTTTTCAAATTGAAACTTTTACACTCCTTTGGTAGCAGTGAGGACACTTTACTTACTACCTCCCCACCATAATCTATTATGCATTTTCTTACCTGTTACCCTATTCTATAGAAAAAAAAATTATTAGAAAGGTAAATTTTTAGATTTACCTTCACTGTCATAATTTTTGTTTTTGAAGTCAAGTACTATACAAGTATAGTATAAAAACTCAAACGAAAAATGCCAATATGCCAGGTCGATACGCCGGAATATACGATATATAATATGATTAATAATTTTTGATGGATAAACCATATTGGAAATAATAATGTAAAATATTTATTTGAAGATATTATTCTTCCTTCTTTATATTAAAAAAAAAAACATATTTAAGAAAAAATAACTAATTTTTTGGATTTTATATAAAAGAAAGTGATATAGAAGGCAAAAACATTTTTAAAATGATATTTTATATCATAATTATATAAAATTCTCGCTTTGTTGTTATTTTCTATTGAATTAGAGAGGAAGTAGGAATATAGAATAACAAAAGAGAATTAAAATATTCTATTTAATTATGAAAATAAAATTATAATAGACTGACACTTTTGTGTTGTTTCTTTTTAGGCCATGGCCAAAATCTATAAAAGCCTTTGATCTATTTCTTTGTGGTTTAATTTATGAAAATACTGAGAGAGAACTGTAAAAAAAAATTAAAGAAATTGTGTTTAGAATATAATAATCTAGAGGAGATGATTGCCCGAGCAGTGCTTTACCTCTGTTCCAAGGGATGGGCTAAAATTTTATTTCAAATCTCTTCAATATTTCATATATGTCATTCTTGATTACAGTCATATATTCAGGGTTTCTAGGAAAATTTCGAGTTCGGACAATCTGAAACGACCTTTTGTAGAGAAAGCTCTCAAGCCCTGTTCATAATACTAATTTATAATTAAAAAATATATATCTAAGAATAATTAGTGATGATTTCTGTCAACTTATAGTCTATACTTAAAATTCTAATTTTTGGAAAAAGGGTAAATATTAATAAGCGTTGATTTAGAAAGGCATATATATATATTCGGTGATCTCAAACTGGCGGTCACATCCGGCCCGCAAAAATGTGTAAATATCAAATGGACCCTATTGATTTACAGTGTGATTTACATTTAAAACAAAAATTTGAAGATAATAATTTAGTAAATTTTTATTCGAAATTTTTAAAGGATAAAGGAGCTTGAATTGAGAAAACAATTGGACATTTTGGAAGCACATATATATGCGAACATATGAAAATTTATAAATCCAACAAAAGAAATTGATTGATGGATGAACTTCTACGGTCCTTAATGAAGATAATTTCCAGTCTTTGTCTTCGAGGTTACAGAATTTGCAGATTCACAACGTAATCAGGTTTCAATTAGCAGTCGAAAATAAAAAAAATATGTAAATTGTGTATTTATAAAACTTTAACTTTATAATTGTACCATGAAATATTAAATAAGTAACAAATAATTATTTTTCGTTTATTGCGGTTCTTCATTTCTTAAATGACACCATTGATCTAGTGAATTATGATGATATTTACAAAATTTCCTTTTTTTTATTAAGAAATAAAAATTATAAGTGATATTTGGACAAGGAAGAGAGAGAGTTAAGTGTCGTCTTTCTTTACTCGAACTCAAAAGAGGAGGCGTTGGAAATTTTTAAATAAATTATTGTGTCCTTATCAAAAAAAAAGTTTAAAAATAGAGACATAAACAAATTTGTAAATATTTCAATATTTCCATCATGATAAAAGTTTTTAACCAAAAATACATAAATAATTAATTATATTTCCCCATCCTCTCTCTTTTTTTCTATTTATCAAATTTTCCCAAAGTTATTTCGCCTAAAAAATTCTCTCAATTTCATTCTTTTAAATTATTTAAAAAGCTTACCTATATTTATTTAAACATAAAGCAGGATTTTTCTTTTGAAGAATTTATTTATTTTTCTAATAAAACTATATAAATTTAAAATGAATAAAATTAAAATCTTATGGAATGACAAAAAGAAAAGTTAGTATTAATTAGAAAGAGTTTCCAACAAGCCGACTGACTTCCTTCCTCTTTGAATCTCATTACGGGTACTTAATCAATTTGGTTCAATTAATTTTTGCTCACTAATTACTTGTTCAAATAAAGACAAGGATTTTATAGTAAACCTGTTTGGGGATGATTTGTGCCAAAAGATATTGGATATTTGCGTCCAGGATTAATCTTATCCAAGGCCTGTATTGTTGTGCAAATATTCATTAATGGAAAACCACAAGGACCGCATAAATATTTGATGGAAATAGGCCTATATAATTAATATTGCATAAATGTATGGATTAACATTCAGATATTTCGATGAGAAAGAATTTATTTATTAAAATTTTTTTATTAGCTTAATTAAATATGCAATTATTTTCAAAGAGACCTAAGATGGTTGATTATGAATAGGGTCGTAACAAAAGGGGAAAGAGAGTGGTTTCTCATACATTTGACTCAAATTTTGTGTTACAGAATAAGATCTGTTTTTTAACTAAAAAAAAAAGGCCAAACAAAATAATAACTAGTCAGCCGTTAGTTTTTGCATAAATAAATTTTGTTTGAATTTATTTAAAGTAATTTGCTTAAATTATATTTAATTAAAAAGTGTTAATTAAGGTAAGTGAAGGAACACACCCGTGAATAAGCTATTAATAGCTAATAAATTTTAAATAAATTTTATTGCAGAACTTATGTGAGGGAGAGCGCCGTCAGAGAGTATTTAAAGTTAATCCTCCCTCCATGAATGTAATTTTAAAAAAAATTTATTTAAATTGGAAATGATGATAAAATTTTGCTGGGTGATTTGATTTAGAAGAAAATCAGGAGATAAGAAAACCAGTCTTTTTTCTTGTTCAACCAGTAAGAAGCTTTAATAATAAATATTTCGGCTCAAAATGACATGCGCTATCATCAGTGTTATAATTTTTTAAGTTGAGTTGTCCTAAGATTTGTATGAGACCCCAGCTCGGCATCCGAAAAGACATAAGGATTTATTTTACTTAAATATTTTAGAAAAATATAAATTAGAATATGTGAAAATATATATTATAGTTTTTGTTTCTAAATTTTTCTTTTTTTAATATATTCCTACTTTACTGAAAACGTCTCTTCAGAAAAAATATTCTGACTCACAATACTGTACAGCCATGATTTGTTTCTAATCCAAAGGACAGGACGTGACAACCTCATATCATTTATCCATATATTAAAAATATTTAAAAAAACAATACTCAGACAAAAAGATCCAAATTAAAAAGCTAATTTCTTTTATGTTGTATTCAGGCAGTATCATACAAAGAGAAAGTCGAGCATAAAATTAAATTGAATTTCAAAGCAGTGATTTGACAAAATTCAAATGCAAATATTTCTATAATGGATAACACTCATTGATATGGATATTGGGATTTATTTATTTTATTTTGGGGATCCGCTGACCTGAGTTTTAACGTAACAACATTGAAAAACCAAAGTTCAAACATCTCTGAAAAAAGTTTCGTGAGTGGCCAAATTAAAATACAATACCATGCCCCGGAAAAGCTCTCCGTCTGATTATGTATTTTATTAAAAGGCTTATTTGAATTGTGAAAGCCTAAATGAAATTTAAATTTTTCTAGGAATTTTATAATAAAAAAAAAAAGAGCAAATAAAAGTGAGAAAAAACTAATAAAGCATCATATATAATTTACAGATATATATATGAAGCAATTCACAGTTGTCGGATTCTTTGAATTGGTACTTTAGAAAGAAATACACCCACTTGCAGGACCCAGATGTTCGCAGTTCAAACAGCTTAAAGAAAACCTTTTGATGTCATTCTACACTAAGGAAGGGTCTAAAAATATAAAAGCACTTGTTGGTATTACAAAGGAATTCATATTTTGTATTTAAATTTTCAATCGAAAATAAAAAGAGTTTGAATTATTAAAAAAAAAAAAAGCAAATATTGCCTTGCCTCTTGGAGTAGTGTTCTAGGCAAGAAAAAAGAAATCAGTAGTTAAGATGACTAAAGAAATTTGATCGACGTTTCAAAGTAGTAATAGCAACGGTAATTTAGACTTCCACGAATGTTGTTATTATAAATAAAACATTTTGGTTAATTTTAATAATTAATAGTATAAAAAATGTTATTACTATACAATAATACAACGTTTCAGCCCCTAATTCTGCTGCCGTCTTCAGGTAGATGCATTCACTTTGACAAGTAAACACGTACCCGTCCTTTTAATAACATTTTTGATATAATTAATTATTAAAATAAACCACAATTAGTGCCAAAATTTTAATAACAATCATCTAAATAAATTATAAATGTATATAATTTCAACTTTTAAAAAAATATGTATTATGTTAAATTCGTATTTCATACCAGATTTTATAAAAATTGTAGAGAAGCGAGAGGAAGCTCTTGTTTGACTTAGTATATTAACTTGCGAATCCCCCACTCAAAAAAGAGACGGCCTTTAAACGTAAGATTAATGATTATACAGGAAACAATGATTATTTAATTATAAGTAAAAGTACAGGTCTCTATTATTAAAGAATGGTATTTAAGATTAAATTTCTGAAACAAAATTCAAAGCATTTTGTTTCTAATCAATCATTTGTATATTCTTTACTTATTAATATAAAGCATTTAATTTAGTATTTTATTTTATTATATTATATATTCCTTGTATTGTCAGAGAGAAAGTTTTTTCTTGGACATTCATCCTCAGAAGGGCTTTTCTTAACTTAGTAAGAATAATCGCGGTCCTTCATTCTATAACGAGAGAGTGAGCAAATAAATAAAATTATAGTAGCATGTTTTGGGCAATATATCCGAATTTGTAAAAAGTAGACTGGGAAAGAAAAAGATTTTGGGAAGACAGATAGCAATTTTTATTAATAGAGTATTATTTTTAAAAAGAATAGACATGTTTTGAGTTAAAGAATGTGAATAATGAAATACCATAGGATAAAATTATTTGGAAATTTTGTTTTTGAGTCGTATTGATATTTTTTTTTCTAAAAAATAAAAACTTGGATAAAAATAAGAAATATCTAGAAAATGATTCTGAGTGTGTCTTGGACCATTTCAGCGATCTCCAACTTTTCGGACCCCACGGGCCATTAAATTCAGAATTTGAAATCCCGAAAACCACTAATAAAAATTTTTTACATTTATAATTTATCAATATGAAATACATCTATTTAATATAACAAAATCTTTAAAGTTAGTATGAAGAGAGAACCGTAGAGTTTTAATTGTGTTTGTTAAACCGAGGATGTCTCCAACAAATGTTAAAAATGTAATTTTTTTAACGCGATTGCAACTTTGTGATTTTCTAATGAAAATTTATTAAAACCTTACAAAATTTGTGATTCAGAATAGAAGAATTTCTTAGAATATTTTTTTTTTTTTTTTTTAATTATTAATAAGGCATAACTACAAATAATCTCTAGATTTTTCTGTGGACCACCAAAATTTTCTCGAAAACCACTAATGGTCCGAGGATCATCGGTTGGCGACTACTGGATTATTTGGTGACTCTCTTAAATTAAAATAATCGAGTGTAAAAAGTTAAACCATTTCGTTTAAATTAGAACCTTAAAGAAGATAAAAATTCTGATTGAGAAATACGAGGCTAAGAAATTAAGAAAATATATTTTCATAATAAAGGTACAATCGATAGAGGAATATTTAAAAATATTATTCATCTAACATTTTCATATATAGACTATTTTTTGCCTTTTTTTGTTTGTATATAATTTAAACAACAATTAGGTCCCCTCTCATAATGATATCTGAAAGTATAATGATTTAATCAAATAAGATAAGGAGTCTGCTGAATTACTATAGAAATGATTATAAATTTAAATACTTTATTCCTAAGAGGCTGATGAAGAAATTAAGACGAAACAAAATGAAGTAAATAAATTATGATAGTATTAAAAAAGTTAGACTATATTATGATATAAATTATTTATTTTCTTCCTACAATATTCCAAACATAGCTTTAGCTGTAATTATATATTCAATTAAAAATTATTTTTCGATTAAATATGTCTGGATAATTAGTATCGTAAAAACCATTATATATCGATTAATGTCTATAAAAATTTAAAATCCATTAAATTTTGAAACTTTTTCAATATTTTAATTCTCTACGGACAAGCAACAATTTCTGATGGACTCATCTATGCGAGAGCCTTTGAATTACATTAATTTAAAATAAATTTTTGGAAAATTAAATTGATATAAAAAATTTCCAAGTATAATATAGAAAGGGTTATAGCGAGAGTATGAAATTTAGTTGGGATGCTTAATCTATTAGCTAGTGAATCGCTAGAAAGCTTGAACATGTGCGAAGCTGGGATAAAGTTGAGGATAAGAAAAAAGAATAGGAGCTATCTACTTAGTTACTTCTCCATCGGGCCCTCGTTATTTAAATTTAATTAAATTTAATGATAGTTATTTTTAATTACAAGTTACTGCACCATACCATGCATTCTTCCAAAATTAAGTTAAAACAATTGGAATAAAATTACTCTTTGAATTATATTCAAAAAATTAATCAAAAATATGTAAAATATGAAAATGACAAGCCACTACTCGAATATAACTAATGGGGAGGGGAGAGAATAAGTCTATTGTTAACCAAAAAATTAGTCACAGAAATTTAAAGCAGTTAACAAAAATAACAAAATTTTGAGATTCTACCTCACTCCCTAAAAAATGTCATAATTGAAAGAAAGTGCCTCTGATTATTTCCCAGTTTCTTTCTCTTATTCTTAGTAAAAAAATATTTATTAATTTATATTATTTATTTTAGATATTAAAAAGTATTTCACCTTATAATTGTGCTAGAAAAAAAATAGGTTTGTTTTGAGTAATAATTTTTATTTCACCTTATAATTGTGCTAGATTTGTTTTGAGTAAGAATTTTTACTCCAAAAAATGATATCGACCCCTGTCTTAAAAAAAAATTATAGAAAAGTTTTTTTAACGTATTTTAAAAATATTTCGTCCTTCAATCATCAATATTATAGTCAAAGAGGGTGCATTCAACCCTCCTCTTAATCTACGGATGGAGATACTAATATGTCAAAAATCTATATATAAACATGATTTTGTATTGACTCACCGATAGATGGAACGAAGCAAACAAAAGACGAAGACAATGATGCAAAAATCCGATAATAAAAAAGTCAGTCACGATATTTTCACGATACAAAGAGAAAGAGAAATAGGGGTGGTAAAAGGATTTGATCACATGACGGAACCCCTAGCGGTCCGGGGCGCTTTTGAGGCACGCCGGAGGGGCGTCCTGTATATATATTATGGAGGTCGTCGGTGGGCATGCGCTGCAGTCGCCCCCAGCTCCAGACTCCCAGCATCGCCCCTAAAAAAAAAGGGGGACCCCAGGATTATTTACTGGGAATCGTTTAATTGGTACTTCGCACGAATACGATATGTTCCGTATCTCTTCTCACTTGGTCCCTATTGAATTACACCGGCTTTTCTATACTGTCCATATATAGATAATAAATACGCGGAGAGACTAGCAAACTCGTTCGCTCAGTTCACCCTCGCAAAAAAAAAAGTTTGAAAAATTTGATATATTCTCGGTAAAATTAAATCTAATCATATCATGGGGATTATTGAGTTGTAATTAAAATTTCTAAACGTGTATATTTTTATTTAGAACATGAATAATTAAGTTGAAATTGTCAATTGGTTAATTTTTTGTTTTTAATAAGTGAAATTTAATTTGCAAATTAATAATTACAGATTTTGGTAGCTTATGAGTGACTAGTATAATTCACAATGAGTAATATAATTTGCAAATTGTATATTTTTAGAGAATCTATTTTTTCTTGATGCTTTTGGTTTGAGTAGAGCTAGTTTTATGAGGAAGAATCCATAAAATGAAAAAATGCCGTTCTAATCGATATTGAAAAGGAATCTTTAAGGAATAAAAATAAAATGGAAATTTACGTAGCTCTCAACTAGCTATTGAATTCAAATATTTATCGTTCAGGAATTTTTAATTATTAACGTTTCCACTGAGGCAAGGTTTATTTAGAAGACGGGCCTGTCCGGAGAGAAAAGCAATAGGCTGAACCGCATATGAATGGGCCCTAGGAATAAAGGTGTAGAACATACATTCCCAAATTTGTATCGCTTGCCCCCCCCCCCTACAAATTTAAATTTTATGAGCAAACAAGAAAAACGAAATATAGATATTTTATTGCTGTCATCTCAATATTTCTAACTTATCCCAGATGAATAATTGAAAAACTTGTTTTGTAAATAAGACACCTTGGATTATGAAGTAACAAAATTGTTTAATAAAATCACTTAGAATAGAATGGAATAAGATTATGAAATCAACTCAGAATTAAAAATAACATAAAGAATTTTTAGTGCATATTTCATAGCATTAAAAATTGGAAGATGAACTTTGTGAAGTGATATTATTCTATGAATGTCCAGCTCTATTTGAGTTATTTTTATAGAACTCCCCCCTCTCCCCCCTTGATTCGTTTCAGCGCCCCAAGGGGATCTATGGTGTAGAACATCGGTAGACTTCGATATTTAATCATTTAAAATAATATATATGTAAATTGTAAAACTAAATGACTTCTGAAGTGGAAATGAGTAGAAAATAAAATGTGTATTTATTATATAATTTTACTTTTAAAATAGTTAAATAGTTTTTGAGAAATGTTTATGATTAATGTGAATCGGATATTAATAATTCAATGTCTCGAAGCAGACTGTTTTACAATTTAAAAAAAATATATATATGAAAGAAGTGAGTAAACTTTCGTTTGCACAGCCATCTATCAAAGCTGATTGGAATTAGATCACCATATACTAGACATATACAGTCCGATGGGGCAGGGGCAGTAGCAGTTTTTTAAATTTTTTTCAGCAGTTGAGAATCCACCCATATTTATTTAAATTAATTGGTAGCCAATATAATTTAAATTAATATTATTAGATATATAGAATAATTAAATTAATATTAGGGGCAGATCCTTAGATCTTGAAGCAACATCTCTAAGGGCTGTAGTTCAAAACTAATACTGAATAACAAGAGATATATTTGGCATTCCCACCCTCATACTTAATAGCTTGATTATTTCCAAAAAATGTCCCATGACAGACACACACACATACTAAGCTATTATAAAAGGTTTAAGCTATTTGTTTTAATAAACAAATTCTGAGATATTTATTATCTCTTTTTAGAAATTTCTCTCGAGCTTTTTTTAAATTGCTATGATTATATAATTAATTTAATCCGTCCAATCAGTATTTTAAGTTATATAATAGAAATGAATAAAGTCGAAATATTAACTTAATTTAATACGACAGGCCTCGATATTTATGGAGCTGACTATGACTTATGGCTTATGGCTTTATTTATTTAATGTTGTTGAGCCCGTAGAGATCAAACCCAGTTCTGGTCATAAATATAAAAAATACAAACAGATTTAAATAAACCCATGACCATTCAGATCTCTAACAATTGAAGTTCTAATATTAAAGTTTGAAATGCTAGTATTTTTCATTAAAATTTTTCTCAATTGACCTTTAGAAAAGTTTACTCTTCACGTCTCTCTTTTGGGCACTTCGAGATCTCCCCGGGGGGAGGGCACCGTTAAGGACAAAAAACTATTAATAAAAATTAATGAATAATAAGGGTTTTATTTAAAACTAAGTTTAAAAATTATAAAAGGAAATAATCTTATCTTATCTTAAAAAATTCGCTTCTGTTTATTAAACAATGTTGAGAGGTGTTTTGAATTCTTTCAATCCTCTCTCGCTATTGATATATAAACATTTATGACAGCTAATCATATATATCCTTGTTTAAAGAATATTGAAAAAGTTTTCAAAATATGTAAAGCAACACCAATAATAATAAAAATGTGTTTATAATCTATCACTCAAATAATCATTTTATAAATTTGTCCCTGTCAAATAAGAATGTCATTTCTAGATGAATAATTTTAAATTTTAATCGAGATAAATGAAGCCAAGTTTGCTGACAGATTATAAGAAAATATAATGGAATAAAAAAATAAATAATATTAATAAATTCTCTTCATTATGAAAAAATATTTTATAACTAGAATATTTGCCTAAAAAGTTATAACCTTTCCATATTATGAGATTTACAAAGAAATTTTCAGGAGTGGAGCAAAACGGTATTTATTTATTTATTTAATAAGCTAATAAAATTTAAGAAATCTTTGTTTTTTTTTTTTTTTTTTTTTTGAGGGAAAAGTCTTGAATTAAAGGCTTAAAAACCCTCAATCCTAACAAAAAAAATCATTCCCCGGTTGGTTACCCCTGGTGTATCGTG
>JAAAKE020125582.1:0-14924 GCA_010014785.2 Anisolabis maritima
TTTGAGATACAAGAAACAAACAAAAAGAAAAAAATACAATTATAAAATATAAAACACAGTATAAAAAAAAAAAAACTAAAAGAAAACATTATAAAAATAAATAATTATGAATAATACATTTAGAACAATATCTATTTTATTGATTATGTAAGTTAAAATAATATATATATTATTTTATTAACAATTATTTATATATACCATAAATTTATAATTATATTATAAATTTTATATAATAAAAATTTGAATGTAACTCTTTAGAGAGTGTATGGAAAAATGGGAATTTTTTAAAATGTGATGAATTTTAATGATTTCAATGTATCTGTAAAATTACTAATAACGTGTTTTTTCAGTAATTTTCGAAAAATGTGAGCTAAAATTTGAAATTTTTGACTTAGAAGTGGAATTTTCTACTATGAGATTTTCAAGTAATTTTTTTTTTTATTCAAATTTAAGAAGGGGGAGGCAGTAAGTATCCTATTTATAACTAGAAAATAAAAGTAGGAAAAATCTTAATATCAGGATTTAAGTGTTGTTTCCATTTTCCTTTCTTTAAGTGTAAAATTTTTTAAATTAGTTTTTTACTGAAAAAACTTATTGTTAGATATTAATACATATCTCTATTTCAAAATAAGCAAACTATAAACTAAAAAATTTATTAAATAAAAAAAAAAAAAAAAAAAGATTTTTAAATAAGGATTTAAAAAAATGAGGGAAAACAAAATAGGTTCAGGCGATAAGCTTTATAAGATAAAATATTAAATATTTGTTTATTTTTAGATATACATATATTTATTTGCTTGATTATTTATTCAAATAATTATTCACTGAATATTTTTATCTCTTTCTATCAACAAGGACTTTTGCATTTATTTTTACTATTCCTCACAGGGAATAACTTTTAGTGTAAGATAATAGTAATAATAATAAGAATAAAATAAGGCAAGGCAAGGATAGACTTGGTTATAAAATTTTTTCAGTAAATACTGCATCTGAGAGTAATAATATATAAACTTGATTGTATTAATATTAACGATAAAATTATCCAGCCATTTCATTTCATTAAATCAATTAACAACTATTTGGTTAAAATAAATTTTTATCCAAATTCATTGTATTATATAGGTTGATAAAATACAAGAATAGTAAAGTGATTTTAATTATTTTTATATTTATATCAATCAAAAATATATCAAAGCTAATTCTAAAAATAATTTGTAGCCAATGGTAAAATTTTTTCCAATTTATAAATTTGTAGAGGAGAATGAATAAAGAAAAACAAGTCCCTTGGTGATTCATCTTAAACGATTATCAACCAAAACAAACATACTCCCTCGAAATTTTATTGAAAATAAATATTATAAAAAATTTATACATAATGTAAAACTAACTTAATTTATAAACAGGTTGTTAATTAGGGTTAAATTGGTAGACACAAACACACAGGTTGGGGACGTCAGTGTATGGCCATGACGTTGGTGAATTACTCCCCTCCATTTTCTCCAATCGCATGAGAGATACATATATATAAAGGTCGAATGACCGCCAAGCCATTAGCAACTTCATAGTCGACTCGCAAAGAGTTTACTTATCTTTCTAAGTATTCCTAATTATGTATCCAAATCCTTTGGAAAGAAAACATTCGACAATCAGACAAGTGTTTGACAAGTGGCTGAATCCGAGTACTAAACATGGATGGAATAATAATAAAAAATCGGCAACGACAGGATCATCAAACAGCATGGATAGAAGATTCCTCAGCCACGGTTGGGGGAAATAATTCATCGCTGCAATTCTTCTTTTCTGGTAGGTAAACAAACTTGTTGTTTTATATTGAGAGAAATATAAAGGCCATCCTTTAAATTTATCATATTTATGATCATAACAAACATAAATATCTTGAAGGCAAATTTGGAAAGAGGAAAATTTTTTATTTACAAGGGCAAGTAAAAAAAGAATATATATGATTAAAATTATTATAAATCATTCTGGAAGAGATGTGTGAAATAAATGAGAATTAAAATAAATAATATTTATTAATTTTTGTTTGAAAAAACATTTTAGAAACTTATGACGAAGATAAATAAACATTACAGAAATCTTAATAATTTAAACAATGTTTTCTTCCTTTATTGAAAAGGTATTTATCATTGAAAATTTTGCCAATTATCTTTTTATTTATTTTTTTTTTTTAATTTTCATTTATATTTATTTATTTTTATATTTGATCTCATGATAGCAAATATTCTTAGCTTCGTACATCTAAAATAAAAAAAATTACAAATTTTATTCTCTTTAGTCATATGTGTTATGGATTAATACGATGTGATTACTGCATAAGTAACTATATTTACTAGGATGGGCACCAGTTTCCTACCCCAGAAGATAAATTTATGTATATGAGTTGTCTTTAACTTAAGATTAAAAATTACATACATTCCAAATGTATTCAATCTCTTAATATACATTAGTTATTAGGAATAAAACACCACTTTTCATATTTAATTCATAAGATGGCAAAAGAGAAACAATTAAAAATTTATGTGGAAGTCTGAAAAATCTTATATAGCTATGGGTAGAAACCGCCAAAAATTCTAACAAACTTCCAAAAAAATAGTAAATATTTTTTCTTCATATATCATCTTCTTCCCATTTAGAATATCGATTAACTTCAAATCTTAACTTAAAATAATTAACTCTTACTATTAGTCTAATAGTTATATCAAATGTCATCCATTTCAGCACAACACTTCCAAAAATAAACACTTTTTTTAAACATTTTGGTATTCATGGCCATATAGACTTTAAACAATTCAATTATATATGATACATATTTTCCCGCCCCCCCCCCCCCCACCTCGTGGCCGAGAGGTTAAAACTATTGACAGTGTCAATATTGATAACCTTGTTGATGTGGGTTCGGATCCCAGGCAGTCTGATGAAAATTTATTTAAATCAATTAGTCTAAATAAATATGCCTGGATAATTTGTATCGTATATAATAAATAATTGAATTGATATTATATGGCCATGGATGCCGAAAAGACAAAACTCTCGGCCAGTGGATGGGGATATAAACTTTTTTATACGTAGTATATTTATTAAAAAAATTGCAAGAGGGAGTTCAAATTTTTGATTATCACGGTTAAAATATGGAAAAAATAAATAAATGGGAGAAACTGAAAAATTATAAACCTTATCTTAAGGTGTTTACAAAAATAAATATTTTTTTCTGAATTGGGGAGGAAAAATTTTTGAATTAAAAATTTAAAGGAGATTGGGTTGTTAAACAAATAATTTTATGGCAGTATCAGTTATTAAGATTTAAATATTTTATTTCTTCATTTATTATTATAAAAATAAATTCATTAAATAAAATGTTATTTTTACAAAGCTTCTATTTAAAAAATTACATTTTAATGAAATCATATAAATAACCATTTGATATAATATTATAATATATTGTTACATTTTCTTTATGGAAATTAATATATAATGTAGTTATATTCTAAAAAAAGAATTTCAATTGGATGAATCATGTTAAAATAACAATTTTGCTTTAGAATATGTTTATGTCATGAAATAATCTATATTAGTGGTACTTGAACTTACGCGACACTAAACATAAATGGTACATTTTCACTATACATACAAAATTCAAAAATTGAAAATTAAAATTTAATATATATTGTTAATTATTAATTGTGAGATTTAATTATTTTAATTTTTAATTTTTTGTTTGTTACGCTCCGAAACTATTTTACAGATTTGCATTGGGTTTTGTTCAGTATGTAGAGAATTTTTTGGTGTTTTATGTTAGATTTTATTTTTAGAATTCATTGAGGGAGTCAAACTAAAAAATTCTAAAAATTTATAAATATTAATTATCTTTTAAATAAATACACTCTACCTTTTCCAAGAGCCCTTGCCCTAATAAAGATGTGAAAGTATCCAAAATGGGAAAACTAGAAATCAAAGAGAGGGGGGTCCTGGGCGGCTTAGCCCTCTTGGTTATCTCTACTATTAAATAAAACAAAGTCTGTCTGTCTATTTGTTTGACTCCGAAACTACTGGGCCCATTTTCGTGGAGTGTTTTTTCAATGTGAGAAGCAATTTTCTTCTGTTTTAGGCTATGATTTTCAGATTCTCTCCATTATATTAAGCGAAAAAAAAGATAGGCAAAAATTTTTCCACAAAAGAGATAGGGGATGCAGGAAGCGAAGACGGGCATCGCAGCTAGTTTTACATAAAACAATCTAATTGGTATTTCGTATTAATTATACAGTAGAAAAAAAAGAAAACAAAAAAATCAAATTTCCCACAAAACATGATGATGATTTAATTTAAAAAATTCAATAAATCTTATTTTTAATAAATCTTTGAAAATATAATTATAATTCCAGAGAGAAATAATTTTTAAAAAATCACTTAAAGAAATCAAGGCTTAAAGGTAGATACCCTTGGTTTTTCTATCATGAAGAAATATTTTATAAATATAATAAATAAATCACATATTTAATAATAATAATTTAAAGTTAACAAATTTTTTTTAGAACTAATTTAAAAAGTTTAACGTTAATTTATTTATAATTTAACAATACTCAAAGTTTATTATATGAATTATTATAAATATTAGAACGAATTAGCTCTGTCCCTTGGTGCAGAGCTAGTGGTCTGGCTTCTTGTACCAAAGGCAGGAGTTCGTTTCCAGTCTTGAACGACAAAAATTTATTTATATTAAATTGGCTTCCAATTAATAAGGTCCTCATGGCCTCAGATGCCGAAGACTTAAAAAAAAAAAAGAACTAATTAAGTATTGGTCTTTGTAATCCTAATTTCCACATTTGTTCAAATTAAGCTTAACGCAAAAAATTATTCAATTTTTTAATTAATGTTTCTCTTGGGGAAGGAAACGGTAATCCTACCCAGTAAAATCTCAAAAAAGTCCTCTTGAGCAAGACCAGGAGTCAGTACATGACTAAAAAGAATGCCAAAATTTATTTTAATTGATCTAATCTATGTAGATTAATCAACAAAATCTTATAAATCAAATAATTTTTCGACATCTATTTTTGATTCATGTGAATCAGATTACTAGGCCGATTCTTAAAATATATTTCTTTTAAACGAATTAGTACAAATAATATTAATACAATAACAAAACAATATAAACAATCAGATATTAATATTTCACTATATATTCTGGTGCAAATGAAGCACACTAATGGACTAGGCTGGAGATCCCTGGTTCAGGAGCCAGGAGTCACTTGAACCACAGGCAAAAATAGCCTCACAAAAAATTATTTTTTAAATTAAATTTTTTAATTTTTATTGTATCGAAATATTCTATAAAAAAAAAAGGTAAAAATTTATTAAGGGCAGAAAACAAAAAAAAACATAAAGGACTAATATTACTATCTGTTAGGAATATATTCATTTTAACCTGAATAAAGGGAACAATTAATTTGCATCACCAGGTTTGCAATAACTCTTGACCTGGCTCTAGGACTAGGGATGCTTTTAATTGGATAGATTATAATATTTTTTATAATATTATAATTATCTAATATAAGCTCTATTTTAAATTTTTTTTAAATTTATTTATATATTCTTTATAATAAAAAAATTTCATACTTAAAGAAAAGAAAAAAATTAATTGATTAAGATGTTGATGAAAAGTGCTGAAGGCATTTCAGAAAACCGAATATTAAAATAATATTTAGAAATTATCTAAAATAAAAATTTTTCATTATCTCAAGGTGTTTGGGGGATTCCTTTAATCAAACGAAATTTATATGAGATCGAAAGATTTGTTAGATTATTTTGAATTTAAGAGATCTTTACTCAAGATAAATTATAACCTATATAATTTTTTTTCTGTTTCAATATTTATTATCACACCAATAAAATATCTAAATAAATTTATAAGTCGAACAGGAATCTCCTCGGTGTATTTATTTTTCTGAGACATTTTTTTTTATTTTAATCGTGCGTCAACATGGCCAAGGTGTCAATTAATTTTTCACTTTCAATTAAAACATGAATGGAGCTGGCCTAGTTTGCAAATCTCGTTCAAAAAAAAAAAAAAAACTTGGCGATATCCGCATCCCAACTACGATCAATCTTTATTCCACACATATATATATATATATATGTGACTTTTTTAATTCTTTAAAAATGGACATGAAAAATTAATAATGTTATTTTCTTGCAATTATAAAATTTTAACCTTTGGTGACTCATTTGAGATAAGGAAGAAAAACATACACCATGCAATTTTAAAGATAAAAATAATTTATATGAAAAAATAAAAAGCAATTATTGTTCAAAGTGATAGCAATCAAAGTTTTATACTTGTAGAGATTTAAAAAAAATAATTGTTTTTAGCCTATTTGTATTTTAAAGGAATCCTTTCAAAATAAGTGAAGAATTCCTTATCTTCTAAGTTATTTAAAAATTTTGGCAATAATATTTTTCTTTGATAATATTATTATATATCATTATTAAGTCTTAAATGTTAATTTTAAATTTTGACAATTTAAACTAATTTTATATTTTACTTATTTAAATAAGATATTTTACTTATTTAAAAAATATTTTTGTTACTTCCTTTATATAATTATATACATGAGGAGGCGGTTAGGCTCGTATTAAATAGGAGTAAACTATTCAAAGTATGGTTTTTTTGATGTTAAAAAATAAAACAAAAAAATATATTTTACAAGTTTCTTTTCAAAAGTAAAGATGAAAAATTCGACAAGGAGCTCTTAGAAAATTAATTAATACCGGTAATTTATCTGGAAATACTTTTTGTGAATAATCTAAAAGTTTACTTGAATTTTCATTTAAATAAACAAACAGGGTATACCAAAAGGCAAAGTAACTTCTTTAATAAAATTTCATACTTTAAATAAATAATTATTTCCTCTTAGAATTTAAATAAATTTTTACTTTATCAGTTTTCTTTCCTTTTATTTTAATTAGAAAATATTAGCTTATTAAAGAAGTGATAAATTAAGGAAAATTTACAATTTATATTATTATAATTAGCGTTGTGTAATGTGGTTTTCTAATGAATTTTGCTTGATCATTAAAGAAATAATTAAAAAAAAATAGGGTTAAAAGTTCAAAATTGATTCCATTGTTTGCTTATATGTGTTAATTAATATTTCAAATGGATTTTTTTTTGTCTTTTTTTAAGACTCTTCGGCATCTGAGGCCTTTAGGCCAACAATTAGGAATAGATTTTAGTTATGACACGTATTATCCAGACATATTTTTACATATTTACATCATTTGGTATCAAATTGATTTAAGTAACTCGGACCAAGACATCGGACTGTCTAGGATCCGAACCCACCTCCCTTGACTTTTAAGGTTATCAATACTGATAATGTCAATATCTTTAACGTCTCGGCCCCAGGCTTAAAGCATTGTTTTCATTGAATAAAATTAATAGGATGAGCTTTTAAATATTAAACAAATTCTGCTGGAATTAAATTCAAAAAGATAACTGAGTTGTTTGTTTGTCCAATAGATTGTGATAAGAAAACGAGCCTAAGTCGATGCCTCTTGGACCTTGGCAGCGAAGTTGATTGATTACGCATCAACAAAAGGTATATTTTTATTATATTTATTTAGTATTATCATAATTTGTAAAACAAAATTTGTTTTTTTTTTTTATCAAAAAGACAATGAAAACTTTTTTTATTATTACGAAAAATATTTTAAAATTAATTGCTATTATTATATTTATAATTTAAATCAATATGGTTAGAATTTAAATTATATATAATTTTCGTATGCCCTGAATGGCCTCACATTCTACTAAAAAGACAAAAAATTAATTATTTTTGAAATGGGAACTCCTACAAATATTTTATAAATTGGATAGCCTACTTTCCAGCACCAAACACTAACTAATCTCTACAACATTAGCGGTATTACCGATATTTTATCACTTGAAGAAAACCGTTTCCAGACTATATTTATTCAAATAAATTGGCTTTCAATAATTTATGATTTTTGACGGGAGCGAAGGTCTTCTGGATTATGAAACGAATAATTTACTTTTCCAGAGTGCAGGGGCTAGGAAAAAATTACAATTTCATTTTCATATTTTTACGCTTTCAAAAATTTCGTTTTAGAGACTTTTTCATGTTAAATTTCATTTAATTTATTTTTGATAAATTCCAATCGTTTTAAGTATTCATTATCAAAAACTTTTAATTATACTTTTTATTGATAAACTAATATAAATAGCCTATAATGATGAAATTATATATCATTTTTCTAATAATATAGATTTCTTGGCCTCAAAAGCTATCAATATAAACAACCTTTTTTTGCAATTTAATTAATTAATATGAAATATTAAAATGGTCATTAATCCTATTCATTCATCAGCCCACAAATCATCTATTTAAAAATGGAATTTTTCGATAGGAGATTAAAACCATCGTTTATTTCATTGGAAATTCATTATTTTCTATAGATAATCAATCATAATGATCAAAAGCTAATGAGTCCTCAGAGGTCTCGGGTTTGGAGTGAACAAGTAAAGACATTAACTTTGAAAAAGGATATTTCTATCAGGGTGGATGGCATTTGTAGTTATATAAAATTTCTAGTGAATTAACTCTTACTAATAATATCAATGGCATCTATTTTCCAGGGTCCAGCAAACTTATCCGGTAGAGATCTGAAAGGATATCCGATATCGATCTTCATCATCCATCATTTTGATATTTATTGCTCAAGTCATCTTTTATTCCAAAGATTTTTATGTTATATATGATAATTTCACGCCTTCACTAGCGACGAAATCTTTTAGATAACGTAGTTTTAGTTGCTTAAGAATTAATTTATATGATTAAATACTTCCGATTTAAAAAAGGAAATATAAATTAACCTTGACAATAATTCCTCATTTTGTTAAAATTTTAACGAAGTGTATCAAGGCGAGCAACTTTTTAAAAAGAAACAGATCCATTAATGATTGGGAAGAATAAAGGGACGTTCCATATCTTTTCATCAAGTTTATAAACCAGGAAAAGAGAAATACCCTCCGGGTAGTGAAAGCCATAATTTTAAATTTGAGAACTATATAATTTTTTTTATTCTATACTTATGATGTTGCAAAACAACACATTCATACAATTAAAATTAATTAATTGAATTAAAGAGGCTATTAACTTTCTTGTATTAATTCGAAAAAGAGATTTTAAAATTAGGCTTTGTCTCTATGTATCATTTTATTAAACGAAAATTTTTAACTAATATAAAAAATAATTTAATTTCCAAAAAAAGGAATATATTGTAAATTTACTATTATAAATTCAGGTCTTTTGATGAAAATTTTAATAATCTTTAAAATATATTTTTACTGAATTTATAAAATTGTAATGATGTTTAATATAATCTTGTTGAAAATTTAAAAATTCTATAGAAATACAATGCATTTAAAAAAAGGTAAACATTGTGAAAGCTTGAATTTGATAATCTAAAAGCATTAACTATTAACTTATATATATATACCTAAAATGTTACACCAAAGATGTAGCATATCAACCCTTTGAAGGATTAAAATTAAAAAAAATTTAAAATGTTCGTAATATTTTCAACAATGAATTCAAATTTAAAGAGAAAGTGTTTAGTGAAGATAAACAAATTCCCTTTAATTTGGTAACGAAAGGGGAAAAAACGACATCAGTAAACTGTCATTTAGATGGATCTGTAAAATCTTGATCAAATTGAGATATTTACTTAATTAAGATTTTATATATATATTTTATAAGAAGAATTTATAAAGACAGGCTGTCAGAAATATATTATGTTAAAAACTTCCGTTAAAAACTTTATTTGTAAAATATCGAAAAATCAAAATTTATAATACATTCTTATTCTAGTGACTGCAAATAAAATTATATTGAGAAGTTTTTAATAGTCGAAAATATTAAATGTGATTATAATATCCAAAGGGGTAATTCTAAAATAGTAACTATTCTATTATAAATAAAGCAAATGTGCGGAATTAGCTCGTTTTTTGTAGTTGGAAGAAAATGACTAACTTCCTAATGATTTTGATTAAATGAATTGAAATAGAGCGGACCACGTCTCACATTCGCAGTTGTTAAATATCCCTAGAAATTTATAATTGAGCATGCGTAGTCTCTTGAGAGCTCTTGAGCATTTAATCGAAAAACCCATTAGTGAGTTGGTCTTTTTTGTTGCCTATCCAACAAACGAATTCATTCACTCGTTGGTATGTTTTTTTACTCTTTGAAAACCCACCCATAACTCACATGTTTTTACATGTGACTAGCAAGTCGAAGAGTTTCTAATGTATGTTACAATGTCAATATCGTTTCGGGTCAGATATTCAGTAATGGATCACTTGCTCGCCTTATCATGTCCCAAAAGCGAAAAGAGAGTCTCACACAACATTTCAACGTGACTAAAACTGATTGAACTATTTTGTTTTGATTAAATTCTAGCGAGTGAATGATAAATCAATCAATAAAAAAAACCTCAAGTTTTTTGGGATATGGATAAATCTTGTTACATATTGATATTCTATAATTATACTCAGTATTGATAAAGAAAATTAAATAAAGAGAGATATTTCGAGATGTATTCAGTCAATGTCTATTGAAATATTATCCCTATTTTACTTTTCTGCTTATTTATTGTTTAATTTATTGTAAACTTGATTATGATTTAAGGCGAAATTGATTTTAAATCTAAATTAATCAAGGTTTTTTAATAATTGTAAAAAAATTAGTAATAACATTATTATATTAATAAAGTTATTTTATTGAAAAAATTTTTATTTTTTTTTAAACCTATATATACCTATCTAATAGTTATATAATAATTAGTGTATAAATATAATTAATAAATAATAGGATGCTAACGTTCCTATTTCTTAATATAACATTTCTCCTATTCGAATAAGTGGGAACCTTAAATATCAAATAATATGCCTGAGAATTTGGATGTGTTTGGTTCTAACAAAAATTTTGATGTTCCATTCTCATCAGATTAAAATATCAAATATAAAACAAAATTTTTTTAGATATACATTTACATACAAACATATGTTTGTTTGGTTATTCGAATACATAGATTGTTGAGCCCTAATCTAATTTCTTTTGTCTTTTCGGCATCTGAGGTCATATAGACATATAGACTATACATAATATAATATATATATAAAAGTAAAAGCGATCTACTCTATTATGATTTTCATTCTACATATAAAATTTCACAAAGGTCTGGATATTTTACAGGGCAGAACGGATAGGCCGGATATTTACTATTATATATATTACCAAACAAAATGTATGGCAAAATGATCCGCAAAGTTGGTTATATCGGTTAGTTTGTATATGTATTTCCTGATAATGGATAACCAACAAAACAAATCGTGATTATAGTTGCCTATCCGCAGGCGGCAATTTTTTCAAGTTCACTTAATTTAAAAATATTTTTAAAAAATTCTAAATTATGGAATATAAAAATTTAAAGAATAATAATAATTTATCCTAATAAAAAAAAATGTAATTTTTTTTTAGGGGACGCGGGAGAGGCCATGCTTTTTCAGAAAAAAGATCTTACAAAATATACAAATAATTTTTTTCTTTCTTTTTCGACATCTGAGGTCATTTAGACTCCGAGCATATTTATTTAAATCATTTGGTATCTAATATAATTAAATAAATTTTTCGACTGCATTTCGTCATTTAAAACAACTTGGATACACTTCATGAAAATGTGCTGTATTTAATTTGTTTCAAATCGGGTACGAACTTTTGCAATCACATAATACATATATATATATATCAATTATTATATATTCATTATATGAATATTTTATCCATCACTTTGTTTACTTAAAAAATTTTTATTTTTATTACAAAGACCCCAAAGCGGTTTTTTACAATTAACAGTTATATTGCCTGATAATACCTAACCAACCAAACATGTCGTAGTTAGAATTATCTAGCTATAGGGATAAAACATTTTTCAATAATCTATTTTTCATTAATATCATTACTAACTAGATTCAATTTTAAAATATTTATTTATTCAATGATAAACTCCTAACAGTATTTCTCCATTACTGGGAGAGTATATATAATTATTATTACAAGTGTAATATAATTAAGTTTTAAAAAAACATAGATTATAATATATAGTGCATTAATATAGCGCAAAAATATTATAACAATAGAACAGTCTCGCTAGTATTATACTCTCTCAATTACGGGAGAAAAATCTTCCATATTTATTTATATTCCATATAAATCTGGAAGAGTTTTCTTCCGTCTTAATCTCACAAATTCAAGATAAAAGATAAAGATTCTTTTGGCTAGCAACTTGCCCAGCTAGTCCCAACTAGTCCCAGCGATCACCCAGCAGTTCACAAAAATTTATATCTCTCCTCTCAGACAGTTGTGATCCCAAATATTTATACTAGTTGATTTTAATAAAAATGTATAGCAGGGAGTCCGAACTTTCGGTAAAAGACATAATTAAGAAATTTCTTCTGTACCCTCTCAATTGCATTAATCTGAGAAGCTTAAAAAGAGTTTCAAATCACTGGCATATATTCCAACTTAACATTAGATCCGACCGAAAAGACCGAAAGAAAAATATAACGTCTTCAGAGTTCTAAAATTGTTTAAGTTTATTGAGTTTCTTTTAATGAAATCCAATATTCTTAAAGGCTAAAGAATAAATGTGCTCGACAAAAGAGAGTCTCGAATTAAAAATATCTAGATTCTAGGAAAAAATATAAAATTGAAGACAAGACAGTACCTCTTCTTCTGCCTCTTCGTGTTAAGACAATAAGTACCATGTCGTGATCATCACAATGTGCCCCACGGTGGATTTGCTCTGAGTGACGGCGACACCTCTACTAGAGTGAGAACGCACCCTCTCACTCTCTTGCTCTACCGTGATCCACGCCAAGGCGTATTACCGAGAGGGATTTGTCGAACCAGTAGGAATCTTCCCGACAACTCCGCTTTCTCCAAAGTGATGAGTACTCATTTAAATATAAACATTTCCATTACTTTAATAGAACTCAATTTTCTGATATTAAATAAGCATAATAATAAAATCTAGCTTGACCGCCTAGAAAATTATATCATTTGAATTTGTTTTAATTAATACTAAGTCATTCTATCTTGTATATACTTTTTGTATAATTTCTAGTTTTTCTTCAGAGTTTTCAGCTTTGATTTAATTTCATAATATCTACACCTTTTAATTTCTTCTAAGGAAAATTAAACAAAAACTAAATATCTAATGGCCCTCTTTCTTTGAAGGATCAAGTGCATGCCATAAATCCATCTCTTTTCATCATGCGATCGCAATTCAAACAAACAAAAAGGTAAGAGCTTTTGTTCCTTAACCATAAATCATTTCGTCAAAGCATCCCCAACCCACCAGTTATAGATCCAAATACTCTCCTCCCATTACTGAGCTACACAAATCTAAATTAATTAAATAAATGAAATAAGTCAATCAGATTAAACTAATTCTAAATCGTGTTATTTGGGTGAAATCCCCCGAAATATCAAAGCTAGTGCGTAGCCTTTTTACCCCGTGACCGACTAAATTTCATTGGTCACCCAAGGTCATAATGGTAGAAAAGTATTCTCAGCATATCATACAATTTTCCTTATCTATAAGTTAAAGTTGTGTGAAATACGGTCGTCACACCTCGGATTTTTTAAAATTGTAATTCTTTTAATAAATTTTATTCAAAGTAGAGAAGGAAGAGGAACAAAGATCAATGTAAATTTACAATAGCAATATTTTTAAAAATTTTTTTAGTCCAAGTATCTGCGGCCATATAGACTCCATCCTTATTTATTTATATTAATTGGTAACCAATATAATATAATATAAATTTTTTTCGCTCAGGACGGAAAACGAACCACTAACCTTTGGTATGTGAGGAGCGGCTTCTATCTTTGCACCAAGGGACAGGGCCTTAAAAATTTTTAATGAATTCCATTATTTAATAAAAAAACTTTGAATAAATTATTTTACAACTTAACATCATTCTTATATAGCAAATAAATTCCTTAAGCGAGGCTTAAGAGACTAAAAGAAGGAAAAAAATAATTTTAAGAAAAATCCTACTCTTTTTAATAGCTTAGCAACCCATTCGAAAAGAGAGAATTTTTATTGTGTTGACTTAGTTTTTTTTTTAAACTCATTCCAAAAGCTTAAGGTGTTAATATATAATTAGAATTTTTCATCACCATTTTGGTTTTAGTCCGTTTCAACAAATATTATGAAAGGCAATTAACATATTTTAAATGTCTATATAAAATAATGTAATTAATAAAAGAAAACTTTGGCACAAATCGTGGTTTGTTTAAATATACTTGTATATTGTATATAGGCCTATATAGATACATATATAACAAATTAACATAAAATAACTTTTCGGTCATTAATTCCTAGTCTAAGAATGGGCCAGTCAGTTTAATTAAATCAATAAAATCAATTAATATTAATGAAAAAAAATAAGAGAGATAAATTGAAAAGGCAAATTTATTCACTAAACGTGATTCATCAAGCTTATTTTATTTTCCTGATACGAGTTTATCTGTGACAAAGGCTCCTTTGCAGTTTGCTGTTTGTCAGTTCCGCTTTGTCTTCTACTGTTGACAAACAACATTTGAGCCATGTTTAATGGTTGCTTAGTGCCCGTAGCAAGTGGGTGAACCTATCTCTATAATGAAGTTTTATAAATAATTTTAAATTAAACTAAAATAAGAAAATCCTTCAAAGTTTAGAAAGGGATTCTTAAAATATTGATGGGTCTAGATCAGTGTTTCCCAACCTTTTTTGTGCCATGCCCCACCTAAGCCTTTCTAAAATTCTTATGCCCCCCTTATGTAACA
>JAAAKE020125593.1:0-14923 GCA_010014785.2 Anisolabis maritima
CATATTTTTTTTTTTGCCATTTTCTTTCGAATTTGAATTGCTTGCTTAGGGAAAAATTTAATGTCGCGGGGGCACTCAATTCAACGTAGTTACGTCATCAAATATTTTACCTACTTTGAATTTCGCATCAGAAATGTGCAGAATAAGAAAAAGTTTAAATTTTTAAATGTAAAACCAAAAGTAATAAAAATGCATAAACTAAATAAAATTTTCCAATTTTAATCAAAATTTCTTTAATTTTTGACTTTTGATATTCAAATGTAGAGAGGAAATTATTTTTTCTAAAAACAATTTTTTGGCATAAAGGCTTTTAAATTTTAAATTTAAATAAGGAATTCTGACTTGGCAAAGAGAAAGTAAAAAACTGATATTTCTCAATATATAAACGAAAGTAGACATTTTAATAGATTGGCTACAATTTGAGATATGTATAATTTTTTTTTATCTTTCATCAGAATACTTTCTCTAAAATAAAAAGAGCCCCCCCCCCCTGTCCTCTTCTTTTTGTTTAATTAATTTTAAAAAAAACCAAATCAAATCTCATATGAAATGTGATTTTCTCAAATGGCCAGAATCTATTTATGAAAGACGTAGTTTTGTATTTATTCATTTGCTTACAATTTTAATTTCTTAATTTATATAAAGAATCAATTTAATAAAATTGTTTTGAAAATGTCTATTATCAAAGAATATCTACTTAAAAAAGCAATGATGTAATCAGACAAATAAATTTATCGTTTTGGAAACTTTTAACTTTTTTTTAGTTTTTTTTTTTTTGAAGGAATAGAATAAAAAAACTCCAATTGCAAACAATTCTGACTGGCTATTCAGAAAATGGAATGTCAAAATAAAATAGAAATAGAAATTTTAAATATCCCTAAAAACAATATATATTTTATATTTTATATAAATTTTAAAAAATTTATATTTTAAATATCTTTAAAATTTTAAGCCAAGAATTTTTATATCTATATAGTCACCTGGAGTGCAGTAACATTCTCCAGTCTCTGTCGAGCAATTGGCGTTATTCTGACAATTGCATTTCTGTGCACAATCTTGGCCATAGGTTCCTTGTGGACATGTTTCACTGCAATCTTTCCCTCGGAATCCAGCAGCGCAGGTACAGGTGCCATCGATTGATGAACATTGCGCATAGTTTTTACAATTGCATTGATTATGGCATCCTTTGCCCCACGTGAGATAAGGACAAGGTCGGGAACAGGTGACACCACTCCAGCCTGCTTTGCATTCGCAAACGCCCGTCAACGGGTGACACCTGAAAACCCACCATCATGTAATTTATAAAAAACAACAATATTTATTATAACTAAATTAGATCGTCGGGTTTAGTGAAAACTCCCATATGCATAGACATACATCTGTAAAATTCCCAACCACTGAAGATAAACTTAGGCAGAGTTTTCACTAAACTCATCCGCTCTTTCTATTGTTGTTCTCTCCCTTTTCCAACAAACAGCACAACGACATCTTCCCTCTTAAATATATAAATGCATAAAAATGTTCCTTAAAATAGGACTATAGGTAAAATAAGGATCGCTCTTTGGATGATTATTCCCTCCACCCCCGCTAAGAAATCCAAAAGAAACTTTTTATCCAATACATCTTTGCTTCATATTCCCAAATGATAGGTTATATGATATATGGGGCGAGAGGGAGGTGAACAATCACTTTTTAAATTTCCAAATATGTTTCAAATTTATTTTAAAAGATTTAAAAAATATATATATATATATATTTTGAAGTCTTTCAAATTTTTCAAAATAAAAAAACTTTGATCAATAAGAGTCTTCCTTATCTCTACTCCATGGGTCAGGGCACTAATTAACCATTTTATTATCCCAGCTCTAATTATGGACTTGAGAAAAAGAAAATATATTTTCATCTTCTCATCGAGGTGTAGTATAAAAAGAGCCCCACTCCTTTCTCCAATAAAAAATTTGCATTTCAAACCCTTAAGAGATAGAGAAGAAAATTAACTATCAATGAATAAGTAACACCCTTCTGATGTTTATGTTAAAAGAATTTTAGATTTATTGTTCATAGGAAGAAGTTAGGTTATTTATAGCCTGTTCATGCTCACCCACCCACACACGCTCAGTTATATCATATAAGAAAAATATTTGCAAAATAAATGATGTAATTATCAAGAAAAACAGTCTGCGGTTTTTTTCCTTAAAAAAATGAGGAAGGGAGCTGTTTATTTAAAAGAGAATATGTTAAATTTTAAAAACAAATTTATCATATTTTTCTATAAATATTTTTTCATTTAAGAAAATAAGAAATAAAGGAGTGTGCAGCAGAAATGTTAATTATGATTATATGCAACTATTCCCTATGAAAACCCATTTTTATTAAATGTTTTTATTTTTCTTTGAAGTAGCTAAAAAAAATCTCAAATATCCGGTATTTTTAAAAAGTATATGTCACTAAGGAAGCGGGAGACAAAAACTACTTATCTATGGGAGCCTAGCCTCCAGCCAATCAGGGCTTTTGCGCCAGTCTTCATTGGCCTCATAAAATTGCTTCATTTCTATAGTCGAGTCGTTTTAAGAGAGATGAGGAAAGGCAAGGAAAGAGTCATAGATAAAAAAAAAAAAAGGGATAAGTTGGGATGGCGAGGTTATGATTTGTTGCAGGGGGATAAGATTTCTAGAATTCTGAGAATGGCCTAATGGCCTAATTGTCTATGGTATATTTTATGAATTTTTATATATTTATATTTATATTTTTTTCCCCGCTACCTTTTCAGGTTTTAGTTTCCAACATCTCTTGTGGATTCATGTTTGAATATTAACATTATTTTGAGGAATGATTATAAAAAAAAATTAAAAGATATTAAATTTATGTTTGGTTTCTTTGTCAATTTTTTTTTAGTTTGTCTCCTAATATCAACTTACATATGAGTATTATTAATGGAGCACTCGCAGTGTTTGTCGCATTTGGGGCCGTAGTATCCATCTGGACAACCCCTTTCCTCACAAGTGGAACCCTTCCAATCAGGGGTGCACTGACACGAGCCATTGACAGGATTGCATCTGCCATTATGTTCACAATGGCATTCTTCCGTGCAATTGATGCCCCATTTTCCTTCTGGACATGATTGAAGACACTGTCAAATAGAAAATAGATAATTAGCTGGAGCTCTAATTTACGCTCTATTAAATATATAAAAATAAATCCTCTTTAAAAAAGGACAAGATTTTCATTCATTTATTACTGATTTAAAATAAAAATAATATAGTTATAGACCACCGAGTGTTTCCAAGGAGTAGAGCTCCTAAAAAAAACGATTCTTCCATCCAGCCTATACTGCTCTCTCAACGGTCATGATGTTTATAAAAATAATTATTATATTATTAAATTTAAATTTTATAAGAAGACAGCCAAATTAATTTTTAAAAAATCAAAGTTTTTTTTTCGACTCAAATTTATTTTTTGTTCAGTAAATTGAGTTAAAAATTATTGATTGTAATTAAAATATCTGAATTTCATAAAAGATGCTAGAATTTGAGGGATATTAAAAATAAACAATGTTGGTGGAATTATCTTGAGATATTGTGACGTATTAAATAGGAATATGCCAAAAAAAAAAAGAGAATGCAAATTGGTCTCATTACAATCAAGTCATTTTTTTTTAAGTATATATAAGCATAGCAATTAATATTTTATGATAATGTTATGTTTATAATTAAGTGACTTTATTGACTTTTGAACATGTTGATCGTTGATAGTGAAACAAATAAAGAGATTTTATTAAATTAAGATGAATTAAGAGCCTCTATTTATTTATAATCACCTATTTTTTTTAGCTCTATGTAATGATTTTTTTCTAAATTTAAAAATATTTACAAAAAACTTTTGGGCTCTCTTTGGTTCTCTTTTTTTTTTCTCTATTGGAAAAATTTTTCACTCAGACTTAAAAACCAATTGGCAATGTTTAAAGTTTTTTTTTTTTTTTGATGGGGAGAGGTGTGAATAATTCTCTCTGTTTGGAAGAAGAAGTCTTCGGTGACTAGGACAATTCATCGAGTGTAATCAATCGAATTAAAATTGAGATTTTCTCGGATGAGAGATTCTTGTAGCCGAAAAGAATTATCCTCTGGGAAGTGAAAGTCTCGTTGTTCTTATATTGAAGATTAAGATGGCATGAAACTTCGTGCTGATAGAATTCTTCTAATAATAATATTTAAAACTTCCATATAATATTTTATTTATAAATATCGCCAGTGATTTTGGGTTACCCTGTCTCCATAGAAGCCAGGCGTGCAAGAACAAGCCCCTGTGACATGATGGCAACCTGCTCCGTTGAAACATTCACAAGTTCGAGTACAATTGGGGCCCCAGAATCCGGCGGGACATCGATTGGCACAAACAGGTCCAATCCAGCCATCCGTGCAAAAACATTCGCCTGTCGTTGGGCTGCAAATGCCGCTATTCTGACATCGACACACACTTTTACACTCCTCGCCATGTGTGCCAGATGGGCATTTCTGCTCGCATCTGCATCAGAAAGAAAAAATAAATTTTATATGATATCATCTCGGGTTGTATTTATAGGAATATTTTTGTTATAAAATTTCTAAACGAAATTTTATATAATTTGCTTTTAAATGTGTATTATAAGGAATAACAAGTGTTTGAATTTCAAAGAAAAAGCTGAGAGAAGAATGATTCATTTTTGCGGGGGCTGCTTAGAGTAACTTGTTTATTGTGTAGGACGTGTTGAAGTGGGTGAAGCGAATTTATCGAATTAGATGGTATAATGTTGTTTTAAAATTAAGTTTTATTTTAAATTAAATATAAAGAGATTGGGTAGAATATTAAAATGATGACTTACAAAGGTCCCATCCATCCCGGCTGGCACACGCACTCTCCACTGACATGTAAACAAGTGCCATTGTGTAGACATCGGCATTCCTCAGCACAATCTTGACCATAGCGGTTATGAGGACAAGGGTCCTTGCAATGGGGTCCTTGCCAACCTCTCATGCACTGACAGGAGCCGTTGTATGGGTCACATCGGGCACCATTGTCACAGAGACATTTCTGCTGGCAATTGGTCCCCCAATAGCCATCCGGACAGGCTGTAATTTAAGAGATAATTTCTATTAACACAATGAAGAGAGAGAAAAGGATCAAGCTATCGACTATATCTTATCTTTTCTTTTTTTTTATTTTATTAAAGTTAAAAAAAACATATTTGAAAATAAAATGAAAATGAGGAAATAAATATAGATAAATGTGAAAATAAAAATTAAGATAAAAAGAGACCTCAATTAGAATAAAAAAATGGCTCAATTAAAATAGTTAGTTATTTTTAATATTTGAAGTTAGCAAAATGCAACTTTCTATTTATTGTAATTAGTTTCACTAGGATTAATTGTTATTCATTGTTGAAAAGTAATTTTTATTTGCTACAGATTTCAACGGTTAACTTCTTATAAATACAATTTATCTTATGTCTAATGGTCCTTGGTGCTGAAAAGATAAAATAAAAAAATGCTAAATTATAACCTAAAAGGGAAATAAAATAACAAATACATATTGAAGAAATGATGAAAAGTTCATCGATATTCTGACAAAATAAGACTTTTGTTTTATTGCAATTTTTATTTTTTAATCTTAAAATACGATGAGGTAGCTCCCTCCCTAGTAATATCTTTAGTTTTTGTTTGAGATAAAATTCTATTACTATGTAGTACTTAATTAATTAATGTTGAAAATGGATACACATTCATTATTCAGATTAAATATTTCGGATGCAATGAATTAACTATCTACCAAAATTGCCAACCATAAAGTGAAAACACATATAGGTAAAATACATCCCCCCCTAAAAAACAAAAACTGAATCATCTCCACCGCCACTAAAGTGTGAATTCTAAAACCTCTCTTGGTGTGGATAAATTCTTTTTAATATTCTCAAATTATCATCCAGTTATTTAAATATTATATGAATATTATTAAAATAAATTTCAAAATTATCTTTAATGTAAATTAATAAATTAAGATTAAAATTTCTAAAATGTAAATGAAATTGATTTTAATAATATTCAAACATTTAAGAAGAATTTTAAAAGCATATTCGCCTTGAGAATTTATACTTATTAATTTCTCTCTTTATAAATAAGAAAGAGAATAAAAAATTAGTGATTCATTATTTCTCACCTCCCATTTTGGTAACGCCCAATTGATAAATAAAATCTTTTCGAATTAAGCCTTCCTGCTAAAATTTACATCCCAATAAAGACTTACGCGCATCTCTAGAGAAACCTTTATCTGTCTGGATTATATAGTCGAGAGAAAGAAAAAGTCCCGTTAAAATTTAAATATATAGGCTAAACATATTGGAATAAAATAAGTGTTTAAATAAACATGAAAAATTGGAAATAAGTGAAGTGATGAGTATAAGAAAATGTGATTATTTTTTAGATCATTAAGGCAGCTTATTTATTACAATACCTTTTACTTTAACGTTTAAGGGTTGACACTTGATAGAGCAAATAGACCCAAAATTGCTTGAAATGACCCAATATTTTAACTTGTATTCAAATGGACATTTTGGAGTCTACTTGCACAAGTAAATTCATGCACGTGTCAATCTAGCTCTAATTTAGTGGCAGGGTCAGAATTTTTGTTTTGTTTGGAATCGGAATGGGAGGTAGATAGATTTTTTTTTATTTTGTTTTCTTTTTCTTTCTCCCTCTCACATACTTATTTTGCAATTTTCTAAATGCAGCATGAGAGAAGAACATTAATTAATAAAAAATTAATCTTAATAAATAGAATATTTCTCGTGATTGGCAGCCATTATTAGAAAAAGCTACTAGTGAATTTCGAATTAGAGTCCTGAAGTGGGGCGTCTAGACTTCTTTTCTGCAGGGTATTTTGATGTCATAATAGTGAAAGAATCTCCCATTGAAAAAAGAAGAATGTAAGAAAGATTTTAATTTACCGTCTTTTACATCTTATGCCATTCCTTAGAACAGAGATCGAGTGAGAGGTCTTGTTTCATGATCTTAGGGTCAGTTGTTCGTATCCTTGAGCCATAAGATTTATTTAAATTATATTGGCTAAATAAATATGGACGAAATTAGAACAAGAATTCCTGTCTTCCTACCGAAAAAAAGCAACATCTATTCAGTTATATTTTTACTTTCTCTTTTATATGTAATATATATATTTGGTATTACGATCGAAAAAACGGAATTATACTTTTTTAGGACTCCTGAGTTAAAATGTATCTCATAAAATGGTGGGTCTATGGAAAAACGTAAGAAAAAATTCTGAAACATCTACAGTGAAACAAAAAAGTAAACCAGGGTGAGAAAAATTTGAATAAACACAAAAGCTTCCAAAAGGATAAAACCCGACCCGTCAAGACACGGATAATTGATTACTAAGTCTAATAAATCGTTTTATAAAAACAAATCAGTCCGCAAACTCTGATTTTAATCAACGCGATGATATTAAGCGAAGAATCAGGTTTCTTGAATCATTAGAGGTTGCTTATTATATAAATATATTAAAAAGAAAATATTTATGTAATTCTTTCTATCTATCAATTCGAAAAGAAGCTTATGATTTATCAATAAAGAAAAGAGAGTTTATTTCACAATTAAATTTCTTTGTCTATACATAAATCATTCGAAATGAATGTGCTTACATATTATCTCGAAAATAATAATAAATAATGTATAAAATTGTTTGTCTTTCAGCTTCTGAAGCCATGAAAACATCAAAGTGTAAGAGATATTTAGAATTTTCTAGTCTTATTAAAAAAAAAAAAAGTCTAGTTTATTATTGGCGTTAAGTTTATTTAAAAGGGAGTCGGATAAATATACTGACAGACGGAGCAGGTGGGTCCTCCATATCCTGTCTCGCATTTACACGTGTCGGGGGCGACGCACGTGCCATGAAGACAATTTTCCGAGCAGACAGGGATACATTTGTCGCCGGAGGTGTTTTTTGTATATCCCTTGCAGCAATCTTCAACTGGCCGTGTCTTAATCAACGTCTACAAAATAAAAATAGAATTATTATTACTGTCAATGAATAGCTTCAAATTTCATTTTGGTCTATTAATTATGCATTAAGGCGAAACCAAATGTTGTCTAATTGCTTTTGTGAGGGATAGTATAATATATAATTAGGGTCGTTTTCAAATAATGCCTTTATAAAGAGTGTAAAGCTCAGTCATGTTAATATATAAGTGTTAAGTGGGAGGAACAAAATAAGATAAAATAAAAAGCAAAAATGGAACTCCAATTCTAGTGGTCAATTTTAACCAAACTTTTTAAGATGAATTTGTTTGAGTCGTCTTATAAGTTTTTTCATTTTATAAAATTTTATTTTAACATTTAAAAGCTTTTCTCATAATAATCTAGATAAATCCTATTGTATATAAAGAAATAAAAGAAAGTATTGTAATAATCAAATGATGAACACCTCCTGATTGACATTAAAGATTCATCTGAATGAATTTTTACTCATTAATATTATTTTATTTTATGATAAACAAAAAAATTAACTAAACATGACTACAATAAATTATGAAATATTAATAAGTTTTAGAACTCACGGTATTTTCCTTGCTGAAGGGTTAAGGTATTTCTTTTTCAGATTAAAATAAAACACACTAGGAAATTATTTATATCTTTAAACATATAGGCTTACACAGAACTTTTATATATTGTGAATGTTATGCGCCCTCTTTTTTTCTTCCTCCCATTTTGCTCCTTCTCTCTTTCAACTTTCAGAGTCAGAGATAAGGGCGGGCAATTTGAAATCCAATTATTTAATGTCTTTGCGTTACAATAAAAAATTTTAGGATCGTTAGTTTAATTCTTATGTTAACAGAAAAATTAAATTTATAAAAATGCAAATTTGAGCCAATGGGTTGGATCGGTGGAATTTAAATTGAAGAAAGACGAATTTAAGTCGGCTGAATAAGCCCAGTTACCGGTGAAATACCCAAGTGTGAAAAATATCCGAATCGTTCTCTAAAGTCCTAAAACATAGCTCAATTTCAAAACGTAAAGCTTTCCACTATCCCAAGGACTCTTCTCCAATTTGAGGCCTTTGAGAGAGGGAAAGCCTATGACTCCTTCTCTTCCCTACTTATCTAGACTTCATAAGGTTGACAGGAAATGAGTTAGCCTTGATTTTTTTTATATTTTTATTTATAAAAAAAATAAAAAATGAAAGAATGTTTTTTATTCAAATTTAAATCCCTTTCATTTGAATACAATAATTTATTTTTTTTTCTTTTTCGAAAATTTAAAAATAACTTGCCTGTTCCATTTCTGATTATAATACGATTAAATTTTAATGAATAAGAAGGTATTGTTATTCAACTCAAGGTTTTAAAATTATAATGGAATTCTCTCTCTCTCTCTCTCTCTTCATTGAGAGATTGATTTTTTAATGTAGGGATAAAATAAATTTTCTGTGACTTCTATATATGATTTGTAGAAAGAGTTTGTGTGTTGATTGCTGGAAGATAGACAACCCAAATGATCAACCCCCTAATGGCCTGCCCCCAAGCAAAAATATGCGTTATCTGGAGGAATGATTCCAAAGCGCCATTTTTGAATTCGTCATTTGAGTTGCCCGCCTTCCAGAACGAACTAATTCCTGCAACATAAGGTAAAGGAGAGCAAAGAGAGAGTCAACCCCAGCCCGGGCATAAAAAGAACTCTCATTGTTATATAGGGCGGAATCTTTTTAGTTGCTTTTTTTTTTTTTTAATTAAATGAATGTTTTTTCATATCATAAACCGTTGTTGGTATTAGTGTCATTTTTCAAGGACGGATTATTTATTGGATTATTATAATTATTGTATCTCAACTTAAGAACTTAATTCGTTCTAGTTCAAAGTACTTATCTCGAAACCTAGTTTTCCATTATATCTTAGGGTTAATCCATTAATTCGCTTTCAAGCTCAGTTCTTAAAGGAAGTTTTTTTTAATTATAAAAAATGTACATGAACTATTTGTTAATTTATTTACATTTAATATTTAATATGAATATACAATGTAATATAAATTTAGAAATATTGGTAGCCACAATAATTAATAACAATAAAGAGTTAAAAAAAAAAATACAAACTGAATTAAACTAAACGCGATGCGATCAGCTCAAACTAGATACAAAATTGTATTTGAGTGAGATCAATTGCGCACTTATGTTACGCTCGGAAATCTCAGGGTTCGTATCTCGAAATGAAGTTACGGAAAAAGTTGGTATGTCGAATATTTTAAGCGGTTCGTAAGTCGAGAGACTTATTTTTATTATGAACGTAGACCCTGAGGGGGTTCTTGATTTGTAACTGAAACGACGACTGATTTTTTTAACTAAACATGCCATTTTTTTCTATTGGATTAACTCAAAGTAATCTCAAGAAAAAAATCGCAATTGAACTATGCTAATTTGAGATCCACCCAGTCCATTTTATAATAAGTACTTTTTGGAATGATGTTTGTCTGTATGTAGCCATTCTTTCGTCTACGATAACACAAAAAATAATTATTGGATTGAACTGAAATTTTGTATACATGAAATAGACCTAAATGCTAAGAAAAGAATTGTTTTTAGCAAAGAACGGGCCATTAGGGGGGGGGGGGGTAGTGGGCTAGAGTTGGTGTGGAATTTTTATTCTTATGATATTCCGAGTAAAATGATCTCATAATTGCAACTTTATTAAAAAAATTATTTTATGTTCAATTTGGAGTAGTGCTGATAGCTAGGGGCGGACTGGGACATATTTTCCGTTCTGACAGCGGTCCACTCGTTAGACTTTAATCAAAACACAAGGAATTTAACTCTGATGGATAAATAATCCGAAGGCAGGGAGTTTTTCCCCCTCAGCCCTTTTTTTCTCTATTAAAATGATTTATCGCTATTTCTGGGTATTAAAGTTTAAAGTTATACTCAGCTGTTTAAAAAGTTTTAGAAATTAGTTGTACTATTATTATATTTTTTAGTAATAATGTTCTTGAAATTATCGAAATCGAAAAGACTAAAGTCAATATTTATTGAAAAAAAAGTTGAAGCTCCATATAAATTCCCTTTAAATTGGAATATCAAAAAGATCCTGCGTCTAGATAAGGAACGGAATTCAAAGATACATAATTGTACGTGACTGCATCTTCTATTATTACTTAGTATCTTATATATTAAGGTGTCCGTATTTTAGGCTAAGTTGAAAATTTCACGTGAAGCTTAATATAAAACACCCCTTAAAATTGGAATATCGGAAAGATGAGCCTTATCCCGCGTCGAGGTAATGAACGAAATAGAAAGTCAAAAATACAAGTTTCTACATTAAATGGTCGATACTGTGGCTGCATCTTCTTTCTTTTATTATTTGGTATTTAAAGAATGAGGATAGAAATTTCTATTATTGAAGACATACGTCTTAATTATCATCGATTTTGAAAAGATTTGGCTTAGAGGATGATGAGAAAACTTTTGGTGGACCTTATTCACCGCTCCGAGTTCCGTGCTCCGCACTGATTCGTTTCAAATTCTAATATCTTCCTAACTAGAGCTATAAAAGTGTTCAGTTTTATCCTTTTCCGATGAATGGTTCCAAATATATAAGCCAAAATAAAAACTACGCACATACATGTTTTTAAAAATTGGGGGGGGGGGGGGGGTTAAATTTTCCATGATCCCATAACTATTACATTATAATGTAGTGCCGAGAGAGTCAAATTAATTTGAATTTAAATAAGCCAAACCCTTTTTACTTACTTTAATTTCTTTTGATCTAAAAAAAAAAAAAAAAACTTGTTTTATTTACCTGTGTATTAAAAATAGTTTTAAATTCGATTTTATATTTAGAGCATCGAGGTGGAAAATTAAAACACCAAGTGTAGTCTTTGATTTGATGGGGCCTTTGCTCCGAGACACGGACTGTTGTTGTATATCTGAAACAAAGAATTTCATAATAATAGACAAGTAAAATTGTGATATTAATCTAAAAATGTATTTCTCTTTATAATTAAAGATCATTGCGACAAAAGGGGTAGAGGTATTAGAATGACTCGGCCTCTCCCACTACTACTAAAATGTCTTCGGAATTATTCCCAGATTCAAAGAAAGTTATTAAATTAAATTATTTTAATAAAAAAAGAGAACCAATTGATGTAAATAAATCAATAATAAGATTCGTATATAATCTAATTGTGATTGTTTAAAGTCCATATGGCCTCAGATGCCGAGGAGACGGTGATTTCAAATTTTACCGCTCAAAGACCTCGAGTAAGTTAATCCGAAAAATTTTCAAAACGAAAGAACTCGAACTATAGTAAAAAAACGTGATGTTTATGCATCTTGGATAACAATTTTGAATAACCCTGTATATTTTTCATCATTTCTTGTTTATTTTTATATTCTAAAATGAAATCTTTTTCAATCTTTTTCGGTATCTGATTTAAACTCCGTTCTTATTTTATGTAATTCTCTCTCATTAGGTTTTTGGCATTTTCATATATCGTATATTTACCTTCATAACATGACAGATAATGATTTAAATGATAATTTTTCAAATAAAAACATTTTTATAAGTCGCTATATGCACTCATACGGCATACAAGAGAAATTTAAAAAAGTATTGATCGATAGATTTTATGCAGGGCGGATCTCCCTTTAGATTTAGAACACTTAGGTCACTCCAATAGGCTCTTTGTATTATTGACCCAATTAAAGGGGGCGAGTTTATCTCCCATGAGAAGACTTTTGGCAAAGTTAGGAATAATTTTTGGCGCCACGCCGGACTCGAACCCGAGATGTTTTGGTTAATCACTTTCTTCATAGGTATTTAATAATTTTGATATTTAAACAACGTATAACCATGTGTCCGCGAATAATTGTTATTTTGTATAATGGCTTCTAATAAAATAAAAAAAATAAAAAATATTTTCTAAATAATTCCTTGAAAGCATTCGTTGAGGGGGTAAATTTACTGGATAAATTAAGAGTTAAACGACGGCCGATTAACGATCAAAACGTCATATTAAATTTATATTTAATTAGGGGATTGATTTAATGATTAATAATTCCTTTCTATAAATGGCTCCGTAAGCTCGCTCTACTAGTGATAACTTGGAGATTAGATCCCAGAGATGCTAATCCCATTAAATCAAGAGAGGTCAGCGGATGATGGTGGCCGAACATAAATCCGCAAATTACGACATTTTTATATCTCTTGCTATTACTTCTAATAAAAAGCTAATGTTCAGGTGATGCATGAAGTTAGTTACAAAAGAATTTTTTTAATTTTATTTCCTTCGGCGAATACATTCGCAATGCCTTATACATGTATATAATTTACTGTTTACCAAATAATATATAATTAAATATTTAACACCCCTTTAATTCTGAACTGGAGTCTGTGCGTCGATTTTTTTTTTTTGTAATGGACAAGAAGAGTCAGTAATTTTAAAAGCTAAGACCTTTCCAATTAAATATAAGGCTTAGAGATAGGGTCATTTGTACAAAATAAGCTCAAAATACAAAATACACCAAACTTCATCAAAATCCAGCACCCAGTTAAGTACTCACCAATAAATAAAAATTTCAAAACACGCTTTTATTTAAAATGTACTAAAAAAGACGAAAATATCTTTGAGATAGGGGCTCAATGGAACTTAAATTTTCATTGATTAGAAATTAAATTCAATATTCATTGAACACCCACGCTTTTTGTCTATTTTGTCATAAATATTCAACAATTTTATGCAAAAAGTTATTTTCTTCTTTTTAGTGCATTTTAAATAAATGAGGGATTTTTTTTTTAATTCTTTTTCAGACAAGTATAATTTGAAACAATCACTAGAAATTCTGATTTGTGAATTTTTATTTCCCTTTAAATAGAGTTTTACAAAGAAGATACAAAAATTTTTTTCAAACAATAGTTGTTTCAAATAATGAATAGAAGAATTTTGTATATTATTTGTAATTTCTTGCTAAAGTTAATACGTAGTTAAAAAGATATTTCGATTTTTCACTTTTGAACTTCAAATGAAGTATTCCTATAAATGGGTCGATTTTTGTCTCTGTTTTATTATAATGTGAACTTATATACAAAATTTCAGCTCTTTGATAAGATTTGCTAGAGCATGAGGACAAACAGACAAAGCAAGTTAAATTTCTAAAACAACAAAACCCGGGAGATTGCATTGTATAGAGAATAAAAGAATAAAATTTTAAGATAAACCCCTAAAATTTCTGTTTTTAGAGTCCGCCCCCTGAATTTAGATGTTCCACTTTACACTTTTGTATTGAAGGCCATCCTAATGCAAGGAGTAAGATATTTCAACTAAAAGAAAGTGTAAATGAATTCTTTTTAATCAAAAAATAAATCAATACTTGATCACCCTGAGTTAGAAGTTAATGTCTAAAATCATTTTAAGCTTCGAGATGAATCAGCTCCAGAGAGCGTTTATATATATGCATGGAGAAAGATTTTTTTTTTTCTTCACGCTTGACATTACATTAGTTGCACTCATTTGCAACTTCCTCTAACTCATTCCTTTATGACAAAACTTCTATTTCCATATCGAGCTTCAGCTGGAGAATCACGTTCGCTTAAAAGAGGAGAGTTGTTTTTTTTTTTTATGTTATTTATTTCATGACCCTCACGACTTTTGTATATAAATTTATTTGACAAAATGTCATATTGTTTTTGTCCTTTTCTCTCATTTTACTATTTCAAGAAACAAAGGAAAATAAAATTATTTTTGTATGTTTGTATTAAATTTTTTAATCCTACTTCTTTGATGTTTGTTTTGCAATTTGAATGTCAAAATGCTTCCTCGATGACGTATATTAATTAATGAAGAAATTTCTTCCAAGTGTTTTGCTCCCCCCCCCCCCCCCCCCCCGTCTTGTTATG
>JAAAKE020125604.1:0-14923 GCA_010014785.2 Anisolabis maritima
TTTGTTGTTTTGTGTTATGTAATTTAGAGATTTGTATTTGTGTTTGATTGGATCTAGCCATTGATGACTTGTGCCTCTAAGCAGGTTGTAAATATATTTATTTATTTTTATTTGAAAGAAATTTTATATTACCATCAATAACAATTCCCCTTAGCTTATGCTTATAAGGCTAAATGTAGAAACATGCAAATCAAAATAAATTGGGCATACTTTATTTAGTCTTAATAGATAAATAGGAGATGTCCATGAAAACAAATATCATCAAATTTCATAATATTTTACCTATTTTATTATTTTTGTATTTTATGTAGTCTTCCTAATAATCGCTTAAAACAAAAGAAATATTTGCCCAATTTATTTTGACATGCATATCTTAGTGTTTATTTTGGCTTATATCTCTAAAATTCCTGATCGGAAATGAATGAAATTTTACTTATTATTATACTAATAGAGATTGAAATGTATAAAATTTGAACTCAACTGATCTAGGTGAGGGAGAGAAAATTTTTTTTTAAATTTCCTTGCCTTATTAATCATAAATAAATTAATTTAGTTATTAAAATTTTTCAATTTAAAAAAAAAAATAATAAATCGGCATTCAAATAAGTTATTTAATAGGAGAGCAGCACTGACTTCTTGTTTTATTAAATAAATCTACTGTATAAGTTTTTTTTATAATTTAAAGTTCTGAAGAAGGAAGGGTCGTTTAGCCCATAAAAAGACGACATATTGAGTAATAAATTACTCGTCTGACATTCGTCTTGTTCGTTTTTTTTTTACCTTTTCTGACAAGTAAAAAAAAATTCTTCCTCTCTAAAGTCAAAGATAGAAAGTTTGAGATCGGACCACATTCATTATATATATTAATATAATAATGATTCGAATTCATTAAAATAATGTTAAATTAGAGTCTGAACATATTTCAAAGGAAGTCATTCAAAAGTTAGATCAAAGTTATACCTAGAATTTCTACTTGGAATAGGAATAGTTACTCTCCTCAACCATGATTTTATCACTTAGTTTTATATACGAAGTTGACAAAATGGCATGAAAATTTTCTCAAATTTATGAAGTGTAAAAAAATATGATTATAAGCCTAATTATGGAAATTAAATATTAAATTTTATTAGTCATATGAGATATATATATTTGAAGAAGAAATCAAAAATGGTATCTTTATTTAAACGAATATGTAATTTAAAAAAATCTTTAGTCTAAAATAATATATTATAAAAGAAAAGATTAAGAACCATTGGCATAATTACCTTTTTACAAATAAATGGGCAAAATAAATAAATAAATAAAATAACTGATATTCTAATAAAAGATTTGATATTAATTTTGAGGTTAATGCTTTTCTGGAGAAAATAATTCCTGTTTCTGTATTTACATAAGAATAATTAAATAAAATCATAGATTAACTAATAGCGGCTCATGTAAAATAGTGTATATTTGCAAATAATGCCCTATAAGATTGTGTGGATCCATAAATATAGGTCTTCATGAATAATTATGAGTTTAATCGGTTATTTGACATCATCAGAACTATGCAGATATCTTTTTTTTATTTTCCATATTTTCTCTTTTTCTTGCTCTTCCTGTAAACACTAGTATTTATATATGTTCTTTGAACCTCATGCATCGAACCTATAAAACTACTAAAAAGTAGTCATTATTAAAGGATACTGTAATAATTTGACATTCTAAGCGCTATGGTGCACCAAAAGAGAGGCCTAAAAAGAAAAAATTTAAAGATTTAATTATAAAAATTGTTTTTAATATTACGTCAATATCAGACCCTGAGACCATTTTGACGATATAATTCACAATTATTTATGGAGAAAAACCAGTCTCGATGGGCTCCGGAGGCCGTTCAAGCCCCTAGTTCCACGGGACCACCCTCTAAGGTTCAGCAATTGTTGGCTTTTGTCTAATAACATTGGTGGTTCTGTTTTTCTTCGCCTAGCCGAGGGCCTTCGGCATAAAAATGTTTAAGATGAATATACAAAAAAAAGGTAAATAATCAGTAAAGTGTACCCCAGATAATTTTGGGGATCATCTAATAAATAAATGAATTGTAAATTTTAATCTAAATCGTTAGAGGGAATTTTTAAAAAATCGAAAAAACTAAAAAAATACATCAGCAAAGTACTAGTACCTATTGGCTGATTTTATTCAAAAACTCTGAGGTGAAAGCGACGATGGTACTTAGCTTAAATATAAAGTTTCAGCCTCGTACGTTTTTTCGTTTTCAATTCAATTTATTTATTTTTTATTTATTTATTTATTTTTTTGTGAAATCTTGTTCATAATACTCACATGCACAGAAAGAACATTTTACGAGACTCATTTTTTTAGATTCAAGAAACCTCAAAATGTATATATCCGTTGAAATCTCGATATTGATTTTTTTTTGCGATTGCAATACTTTCTCACTATTTATTTTATATATATTTAAGAGAAAATAAAATTAATAAATTAAAAGTTTTATTTAAGTATTTAGTTTTGCAATTTCTTTATATAATAGTAAAATTGTATTTACAGAAATTGAAGAGAAAGTAAAAAAGACACTGAATATTAATGTGCTTTCGAATTAGATAGAACTTGAGTTTTAAACTAGACCTTCAATATTTTTATAATAAAGTAAAATATGTTTGCTATTTCTCTCTTTATTTTGGGAGTATGGGGGGGGGGGGGGGAGGCGCGCGCGCGATTGATAAAAGGTTGAGAAATACAAGATAAGTGATATAATCGATATAATTTACATATTTTAATTTAAAACCTGATTTCAACATCTGTAAACTTTACTAATTACAGAATTTAACGCTAGAGAAAAGTTGTCAGAAATCAGAAATTCTTTACAATTTTGATCGTTCCACCTCCTTCAAAAAAAAAGTGAAAAAACTAAGACAAAAAAGTAGTGAATTACATTCTTAACTTTTTGCAAGTTTTATTTCTTTAGATATTCGTAACAACACTATACAAATGTAAACTCTCTAGGCTGTCAAGAATTTTCGAGAGAAGGGGAAACATCAATCTCAAAGTTTCCTCCTAAATAATGGCAGTAATAAATGAGTAATTAGAGATTAAATTTGTTTACACTTTAGAAGAGACGTGACAAATTACTTTCTACTTTGGATCTTAAAAATTATTTCAATGGAGGATAAGAGATATCCAAAAATCTGTTTCAATTAAATATAAGCAATGGAGGAGCCGCTGATTGTTTGGGCAAGCCTTTAAAATTTAGACAACAATTGATCATTAGGGACATGGTGTTTGTTATAATTCTACCTTTAATCTATATTATAAAAATATATTCACTCCATTAAGTTATACCCTTATAGGAATACTTAAATAAAACACGAATTTTAGGCTTGTAAGCAAAATTTAGTTTGGTAAATAAATACATCCTGAAAAATTTGGCAAATATATATTTGATAGATCAAAAATAACTTTGTATACTAAGTAATTTAAATGAAAACGAAAACTTGTACAAAATATTAGTGAAGTGAACTATCTACGAGCCTCTCAGAAGATACTATCTTCCCAAACCAGGCGAGTGAAGATAACAACGTTTAAATAACCATTTCCCAAATCCCGTTGAATAATCTTTACTTTTCTTTGGAAGAATACATGTGCTTTCTTCAAAATACTGTACTCTGTAACTATAAAGTTTATTATTATCAGATTATCAGACCCAAAATTCGTAACCCTGGAGTGGGGAGCATTTTTTTCCACACTATGATAAATACTTTATTTATTATTATTATTATTATTATTATTATTATTAAATAAATTAGAAATTAGAAATTAGAGATTAAATTTGTTTACATTTTAGAAAATCACTTTTGAAAAAGGTGATAGATAGTTTATTCAGATCAAATAAATTAACCAATTTACTCATGGATAGTTTTCTTCAATTATTTTATATTTATTTTAAATTTTAGAAAATATTTGCATATGACAAGTTAATTAAAATAAATGCTACTTAGCACGCTCTTAATTTATAATATTATATGCAATATATATCAATGTTTAACAAAATTATGGCCATTCTAAGAGATATTAAATTCCCATGAGATATTATCTCATTAAGTTGAACTATACATCCATAGAAGGTAGATAAACTTTATAAAATTAGCAAGATAATTTGGTAAATCTTGTCATTAATTTAATGTAGTTAAAAAAATTCTAACAATTGGATTAGAAGCTCTTTAAGAGAGAAGGGCTTTACTTGCCTTAATTAAAACTTAGTGATGATGTCGATAGGAGATTGATTGGCGAAGGTCGCGGTTTATTTCCGGAGGGGGACCAGAAACACACATCAATCATCATTATCTGTCCATATAGACAGGTGAATGAACTGGACTCATCATTTACTATATACGTATATTCACAGGGTGATACTAAAAATTTATTATAGATATTACTCAACACAAAAATAAAAATAAAACTCATATCAAGCTATTATTTTAAAAATTAAAATTTTTTATTAAAAATTTATTTTTATAATATGTATCGTTTGATTAATACAATTAATTAAATCAGTAATGTAACCGCATATATTCAATTCCGCGTTAATTAAATTTATAAACTAAAAGTAAAAATTATAATTAGTTCTCAATCCAAATAAATAAAATAAAAAATATATTATTAACGTAATATGTATAATCGCGTTAATCAAGGGATGCCTGAAAAAGAAAAAACAGGATTTTTGTTTTGAAGAAGGAGTAGAGTAAATAATCACATAGTAAAACCATTGGCTTAATTTAAATTGGAAAATATACTAATCTAAAAGGGCTCCACAAGTCCATTATTACCAGGGATAAGCCTAAAGGTGTATATCAATTAAAATTTTTTTTATTTTGTATTCTTTCGGCTTCCATATCTAAAATTAATATACATTATATATCTATATTAATAAACTGTTGATGAAATACCAAGTATTTAGATGGCTTTCAGTACCTTTTTAGTTTATCTTATCTATGCAGTGAGCCCTCGACTTACGAAACCGCTTGACATTCGAACTATTCGAGATACTGATTTTTTTATTTTGAAATTATCTCGAGTTATGAACTTTTACAATATTTTTAAGAATTTTTACAATACGTATTTTTGGTTAAACCCATTTTGGTAACGCTATTTTGATAAATTAAAAACATGATAATATGTACCGCATTGTTTAAAATTATGTATCTCACGGTTTTCTTTGCAAGCTGCTATGAATTAAAAAAAAAATTCTTAAAAATCACTGAAGCTAAATTATTTTTATAATATTTAAAAGTCACACTTGGAGATTAAATAATCACAAAGAAAAAGAATGGAAGCCACTAGCGTAATTTAATTTACAAAGAACTTTAGAGATACGCCATTACCAAGGACCAAGATTAAAGGATGTCTAAAGAGTTGTATATATCAATTAAATTGATTTTTTTTGATTCGATCTTAGTCACTGTTTTAATTAATATTCTTTGTATTTTATTGTAATAAAACATTCAAAAGTGTTTTTTATTTTTTATATTGTAAAATTAATTAATGACATTATATTCATTCTTTGGAAACCGATCCATATACAAGGGTGGAGTTTCCGACCCATCACCTTTGTAAATAATTATTTTGTAGAAAAAGACGCCGAGTACTATTTGGACGGGTTAAAGAGATGGGAGCAGTGTGTAGACTTACAAGAAGACTATGTAGAAAAATAAAAATAAATTTGAAGAAAAAATGTCTGGTATCTTTGTTAGGTCGAAAACTTTTCAGGACAACCTCGTAAAATATTAAATTTCACAAACCAATCAATTTTTAATAACGGTCCCTTGATCAATGCATTGGGAATAATACTACCATCATAGAAATGCCCTCATCCCTTTGTGACAGTCCGCTAGGCTTTGTTCTAATCTCCAGCCCCTTCAATTTACACTGTCTCATGTGGATGCATATTTGACAGGTATAGAGAGAGGCCCATTGTAAGTCCAAATCCAGAATCTATTCAAAGAAAATTAATCGAATCAGTTGGCTAGAAGAATATATCCTCTTTAGATTGTGATATTGTTATTTATTTTCCTTTAATATAATTCAGATGTTATTTGACCTTTTAATAGGCTATATTTACTTTCCTTTGAAAAAATATATGGAAAGGGATTTTGGTTATATAGAGAGAGCTAATTTACATTCACTTTTCAAAGGATTACAATTCAATGAATAAAAACCTCAATTATCTTTTTTTTAAAATTATAATAGGGGAAATATATTATATTTTCTTCTTTATCATTTCTTTATCAAAGAAAGAAATTGGAAAATAATAATCGAAAAGTGAAAGAGTGGAGAATTTTTAGCATGGCGTTAGAAAGATAACCCTTTGACTTGGAGCTAATAACAAATTTAACACATCAAATAATCTAGAACCAGGGATTACAAGAGGAGATCAAGAAGACATCTACTCTTCATGATAAAGGTCAAAAGTAGCGACTAAACGTCGTTTAGGTTATAGCAAAAGAAGTTCAAAGTGGAATTTACTTTTAGAGAACCAAAGAAAAAATGTTTGTGCATCAAAAAAAGAAATAATTTTTTTTATTTATAAAAGGGTTGTTATAAATTTGTAAAAGAAGAAGCATCAGCAAATACCAGCCTTGGGAAGCTGAATATAATTCAAAAATTAGGATGTTTCAAACAAGATTTATTGGTTCATTTTTATTTATTTATGCCCAAAGTTGGTCAGAATTAATTTTAAATACATCTTTGAATGAATATACGTATATGTATATAGGTGCGATAAAGATGTTTCATTTCATAGGAGAGTCTCGTTGACATGGTTGGCTGATCTTTCCTACTCCTTAAACAAATTTGTAGGAACAGTATACACTCTCTTCTTCGGAGAAATTTTTTATAGATATATTCACATATAAATAAGATCATGTATCATAAAATAATATATCAATGAAAACTTCGATGTGTTGATTATCAACGGAGAAAAAATAATCTCTCTCTTCGATTCAAAAGAGTAGCCTTTTTACTCCCAATCGATATCGTCCCCACCAAATATTTATGCGATTTTATTAAGTCCATATAATAAATTTATCTACACTGAAGTGAATGAATTAAGTATACCAAATGCGAAATATTTGCATTAATGTTTGTTTGTTAGACTGAAAGCAGCTGGTTTTTTTTTTCTGCATTTCCCTTGATAATACAATATTGTCGCACTTATGTACTTTGTTAATATAATATTTAAAGTTATTCCTGAGCACCTTTGGGTATAAATACTAATAAATATAATACTTGGATATTTATTTTTGTTTATTTAAAACAAAATTTAAAAAATAATTTAATTAGAGAAAATTGTTTTTAAATCACAAATTTAAATTATATTCAATTTCATAGTCATAAAACATTGAAGCGATAAAAACCGCCTGCAGGTGGATTTCTCCTGCTGAATTAAAATTAAATGAAATACTCTGATTTACTTTGATAAAATAAATTAAAATTAATTTGCTTTTTTTTTAATATAATTTATAATAAAAACCTTTATTCTATTACTCTTTGATATCATTATAATAAATTTTTATTCTACGTGTATGGGCCTATGTATTAAAACAATAAATCTAAATTAAAATATTTTATATTTTTATTATTTGATTTTATTTAAAGCAATGCAGTGAGCCGAATTAGGACGTATTAATTTTTATTATTATACAGATATTTTCGTCGACATTTTAATAGGTTAAGACTCTGAGCTTCTTTTCAAAGAAATGTTTTTACTTTCTCTTAACTATGTAATATAGTAATATATAGTCTAAGAAAAATAGTGCGATTACAAAAAAAATCGATGTCGAGATTTCAACGAAAATACATTTTTTGAAGTCCCCTGGGTCTAAAAAATTGGTCCCGCAAAATGGTTTGTCTGTCTGTGTGTCTATCTATAAGTAAGTATGGACATGATTTCTCAAAAACGAAAAAACATTCGAGGCCGAAATATTATGTTAGTTATAAGCTTTTGTCTTATTCACCTCGAAGCTTCTCTAATCTAAAATCTACTAGTAAGTTACTGATGTACTTCTTTAGTTTTTTTTTTTTTCAATTTTCTCAAAATTTGTTCTAACTATTTTGATTAAAATTTATAAAATAATTATTTATTAGATGATCTTTGAAATGTATTAACTTTATCCGCCCCAAAATTGTTTAAGGATCACTTTACTCTTGTAAATTTGTAGGTTTTTTTGTGATGTTCTTTTGAACTATTTTAACAATTTTTATTAAATTAACCCTATATATAATAAATTAGATAATCTTTAAGATGTATTCATCATTTTCAAATGGTGTGGGCCCTCAATTTAGGATTTTAAAAATCTCATAGAAAATCTTTAACTCATTGTCAAAAATATAAATATTTTGAATTCCTAAGTTTGATAATAAAGGAGATTTAATTGCCAATTTTATTTAATTTTTTTTATAATATTGAGGATGGCAAGAAAAGAACAGCTACCAAGTTGTCAAGCAAGGCTAAGCAGGGCTGAATCTCGGATGGGTGACCTTGAGAAACAAGTCTGTTGAACGCCCGCCGAAAGTCAGTATTTGTTTAATCAAACTCCATACATATGTAAATTATAAACTCTAAATGGTCTTAGTTGCCGAAAAGAGTATAAATGAAATAAATATATATATATATATAAGATTGATAATTGATTAATTAATAGACATAAACGAAAAATGTTTAAAAATGAAAGGATATATAAAAATGACCCGGCTACCAAGGGGCTTGGACGTAAAAAAATCTGATGTGCCCCGATCCGTCTTTGTGTGCGTTTAGCTTAAAACAACACAATATCTTCATTAGGAAAAAAAAGTAAATTCCCTTCTCTTTCCACAACTATTTTACTAGACTAGATAATTGTATTATGAAAAAATTTTATATACCGTAAAAAAATATTCTTTTTTAAAGAAGCTGACTTAATTATACTAATTTTCAAGGTTTTCTCCTAACAATGTCTGCACCTTTGAAGACCCCAAGGATATTGGCTCTCAGTAAATAACTAGGCTTGTAATATATTTACATAGCCTTAGCAGCCAAAAGAAAGCAATGTCCATATACGTCCCGAGAAGAGAAATATATTCTCCTATAACCTGAAAAAAAGAGATAAAAGAAAAAAAATTTAATAACCAGTGACTGCTCAGTCCATTTTTCCCTTTGTCAAACACATTTTACACATATAAACAGCGGATTTGATAAAATGGATGAGAAAAAGATTGTTATGTCGTTTTTTTGACGATTTCAGCAAATCTTTTTTGAAGTTAAATAAATGAAAAAAAAAAAAAAAAAAAAAAAGTTTTATTTTATTGTGTATAAAAAAAAAGCTTAGAGAAATGCCTAAAAAATTTCTAAAAAAAATAAATTGCTATTTATATATATACAACCCTCATCAAACTCAATCAAGATGAGATAGATTGATTCATCTATTGGAATCTATCTATTTTACCTACACATGTAAGTACATTGTTAAAAACCTATTTATTTAAATGAATTTTATAGGTTTATATCTAAAAATTTTGAAGGGATTTGATCCATCTTCAAACTACTATGATCAAAAAGAAAGGTATCTTTTGTTTTAAAAATTTGCACGCTTTATATATCAATACAATCATTTGTTTTTTTAAGTTCGTTGACTGTTTTTGACATCTGACAAAAGTTTCATATGATTTTGTTTGTTAGGTTACAAATTAGAGCGACTTTTGTAATTTTTTTGTTTAATTTTTTAAAATAGGAATTAATCTAGGATAGAATAATCTTAGAATTTGCATTAAATGTTCTCTAAAAAAACAAAATTTATTGTTCATTAAAAATGTTACAAAAGTATTAATGCAATAAAACTATGTCGGTAAAAATTTTTACAAGTAGTACAGACTTTAGCGATGGTAGAGAAGCAGGATGAACATCTCTTTGGAAGACCTTCCTCATTAACCAATGAAAAATTTATTTAGGGATCTTGTACTCAGTTAGACATTACTTGAATACATTTTATGGTATGTAGATTATTGATATCGAAACATTACACACCACAATAATTATTCATCAACTTTTTGTTAAAATTCAAACAAACCGTTCTACAAGCATTATAATCACCAGATATGACAACGTATGATTTTTTCCTGTTCCCTCTATTGTTGAGGCCGTTTATAAAAAATCACTGACAAAATTTTTTAACAATTAGAAAAAACAACGGCCGGAGAGAAGAACAATAGCCATCAAGCAAGACCAAGCAGCGCTGAACTTCGGAGGGTGGCGAGACTATTGTACGCTCTCCGGATCTATACTGATTTTTCTTCGAATGTAATTGCATATAATAATAATAAGGGCATCAAGAAAGAAGCCAAAAATTTGTTTTAACTTAAAATAAAAAACTAAACTAACAAACGAAATCATATGAAACGTCTACAACATAACCACTTAAAAAATATAATTCTCTCGATATATATAGTGTACAAATTTTTAAAACAAAAGTCATTTTATTTTTTGATCATAGTTGAATAATGAGTGAGAGATCTTTCCAAAAAAATTAAATATGTATATGTGACAACTTAACACAAGTTTCTATTTATCAACTCATATGAAATTATTAATTTAGATGACTCTAAATATGATTTATATAATAATCTTGCCCCTAAATGGCCTCTACATTTCTCCCTAGTGTCCCCCTGAACACGCCTAAATACTCACGCAACATTAGTACAAAGACAACCGGGGTATAATTATGATTAATTGAAAAGTTTAATTAAATTTCATTTTGGTCTTTAATCAAAAGTGCATTCAAGAGTAAAAATATTGGGAAATGAGAATAATAAAATTTAATTTCTTTTTCCCATCGTTTTTTTTTTTTGATAAACTACTCAGAAGAAGCGTTAAATTCTCTCCATTAGTAAATTTTTCCTTGCATTTTTATATACGAGAGTCTATGTTCAAAGAACTTTAATTATTTATTATATCTATCTAATAAAGTGGATCAACAAACAATTATGAGATGGATCAGGGTTCCGATGATATAAAGGGTACGTAATATGATATTCTTGTTATCTAGAGGTGAGGATTTAATTCATATTCCCCTCATCCTATCCATGGATTTTGCTTCCAAAGCAAAAGGATAGATTAAGAGTTGAAAAAATTTTTAGTATCGAGGTCTTTTGAAATCGAAAAATATTGAAGAGAACAAATTAAAATTTTGAAATTTGTTGCTTAATTAATTAAAACACATAGTCATTTTCCAAATATGATAGGAAAAGGTTAGCTAAAACAGGTTAAAAAACTTTTTTGCATCTCATCTATTTATTGAAATATATCGAAGTTTCAGCCAAATATTTCTTCCTTCATCAGACTATAGCCATTGCCAAATTTATTACTTAATATCTTTTGAAATCTCTGAATTTGGAGGACATATATATTTTTAACACACAAAAAAAGCGATAAAAGAAAATGTAGAAGTAATATTGTTCTGATAAAGGCCATACATAAATACTGAAAGTTAATATTTGGAATGTAATAAATTTTTTTCTTTCTTTCTATAAACCATAGAAGCATATTCAAACCAGTCCTCCTCCCAAACAAACTTCAATAAAGCAAAAAAAAAAAATTAAAAAATCAACACAAAATTTTAATAAAAACAAGAGAAAATATGAAAAATAATAAATTTAAATGGAATTTCCCATTTTTTGTATAAATAAACACAAACACTAAAGGTAATACAATAAAAAAACATCTGCGCGAAGCTGCATTGCTGTAACCAACTTGCAAGTGCTATGAAATTGCTTGCTTCGCTTGCATTTCCTATCTGAACGCAGAGTTTACACAATTGCTCGCTTCGCTATCAACAGTTTCAAAATGAAAGTGAAATCAAAGTGATATTTGGTAAAATTGCATACAGATAGATATACAGATATATAGACAGAAACAATAACGAACTAGACTCCTTCCTTATTTATTTATATTAATTGCTAGCCAATACAATATAAATACATTTTCGTCGCTCAGTGCGGGAAGTGGACCTCTACCTCCACCCGGAGGGACAGGGCTGATCATTTTCCGACTGCAGAGACCTTTATGACCTTTATTATTATTCAATTATATGGAAAGAAATATCAGGAACGATGACTTCGGGCGGCCAACAGCCATGTTTTGCGGGGCCACCCATCCAAGGTTCATCGCTGCTTGATCTTGCTAGATATTGATTGGCGGTTGTTCTTTTCTCCGGCCAGTCTGGCACGATATATCTTTATTTATTTATTTATTTATTTTTTGTAATAATTAAGTTATACATTTCAACGGATTTAAATTTTACAGAGATTAGGTTTTTTATGGTACTCATCAGAAGGAATCTATAACTTAATTTAAAAAAAAAAATGGAGATATGTAATTGCTATGTTAGAGACGATTTGGCCTCTTCTAAATTTCAATTTTTCAAAATGTTTTTAAATTGGGAGCGCAGGGTCCCTGAGGGCCAGTGAACAGTGACATTCCTGTTTAATTTCGGAGACTCTATTGGAAACTAATAACTATTTCAAATGAAAAAAGTTCCGAAGCTGTTAAAAGAACATTTTTTTGTTTTGAAATTCGAGTTTACCTGGAGTGGTGATCAGGTCCTTATTTTATAATCCCAGAAAAATGAGTACTGGTGAGTTCTTATAAAAAAGTACAATGTTCTGTGGCGCCGAATGGTCTCATTACTCAATATTAAATAAAATAAAATAAAATAAACTTTTTTATAAAAATGCATTAAAAATAAGAAAATAATATTTTTTGTAAAAAAATTTTTTTTTTTTTTTTTGGCATCTCAGGCCTCCATCCTTATTTATTTAAAATAATTGGTAGCCATTATGATATAAATCAATTTTTATCGCTCAGGATGGGAAGCGAACCACTGACCTTGAGGCAAGGCCTCTACCTGTCCCGCACCAATGGACAGGTCAAAATATTGTTGAATATATTTGACTATTCAAAATAAAAGTGAAAATCTTATTTAATTTTCTATAAATGATATTTTCAAGTCTCAATGGAAGTCCATGGTTTTATTTTATTACCTAAATATATTAATAAATTTTATAAAAAAAATTGTCATAAAAAATGTATGCGCCATATGAGACGCGGTTCTCATTCGACTCTGGAATTTATATCCAAAATTAAACCTACAAACGAAAGAGATCAGAGAAAAATGACATTAAGCTGATTTGAAATTCCCTATGGGAATTCCCTAGCTAAACCGCTTATTTATAATTATATTTTTTCTAAAGGTGTTTTTTTTTTTTTTTTTTTTTTTTTTTATAAATATATTATAAATATTATTAATCAACCCCCAACATCATGATTTATATAAATTTAATAATTTTCACTAAAATTTAAATTATTTTAAAAAATTAATTTTCTAAAATAAAACTTTAGAAGCTATCAAATATAGAATGCATATTTCCATTTTTTCGTTTTTTTTTTTTTTGTCTTTTTCCGCATCTCAGGCCCTAATTATTCCTATTAATTTGCAGCCAACCTTATCCACTATGACTTTATTTATAATTTTGATCAAATTCAATTTATTCATAAAGGAAGAAATAAGATTCTTAAAAGCCATTATAATATAACTATAATAACATCGCAAACTTTCTTTTCTTCCTTTCTTTATTTTTCTGCCATTTAAAACAAATAATTCTTTGTTTGTTTGTTATATTCTCAAGAATATCCTTTTGTCTAATTACATGTTTTTTTCTCCCCACTCTCTCCCTTCCTTTGTACAAAGTTGTTATTGTTTTTTCCGTCCGCTCTGCTTCTGGTCATCTTAGCTTCCGGAGGCGATACGATACGCTCATCGCTTCCGGCGATCCAAGACGCTTCCAAAAGCAAAACATCCATTCCCATGCCATTCTACCCACTTGGCTTCAGTTTGTTTATAACTCAAGTCCACGATCCCTGGAGGCGAATGCACCCCCCTCCCCACCCCTCCCCAATCACTTTGAACACATTCAGCCCCCTCCATTACCCGTTCTTCATTTGTAATGAATGCAATCTAGACAAAGACTATGGCTTTGTTTTCTAAGTATGCTGAGCATTAAGTGACCTTTGCATATTTATGATAGCAATTATTGGCCACATTCATTGATCTTTAGTAAAATAAATTATTACAATTTAGCCAAAGATCAATTTGTTTCCAGAAAAATTTAATTTTTACTTTTTTTTTTATATTAACCATTTTTTTTTTTTTTTTTTTTTTTTTTTATTTGAACGAAATTTAATCTCTTTTTTATTATTTATGTTTGTTTGATAAACTAGAAATGAGGTTAAATTTTTTATTCTCTTCATTACACAAAAATTCTTTTCTAATTATACTGTCATTTACAATGCAAACGTTACTTTTTTATTATTGATTTTTTTGATATTAAATTTTTCTGTTCTATATTTAGTTATTAATCCTAATAATGGGATTTATTTATTTATTTTCAGACTACTCCAAGTAGAATGTGTATTTAATATCGCTTGCTTTTTCAACTTTTTCAAGTGGGGTATTTAAAGGAGATTTTAAAATATTAAAGAAATGAGTCCAATATACAAATTTGATAATTTTTGGTCTGACTCCACAGATGTGTCAAGTTTACACTATATTTTAACAAGAATAAAATATGCAAATAATTATATTGGATTAATTAAAATAAAGCATTAAAAAACAAACTACAAGTTTAAACAAAACAAAATAGAGTAAAAAAATATATATTTATATAGCGTAGACTTTTTCGTTAATTAAATTCGTTAAAAAAATTATTGTATTTTATATTTGGATTACCTACTTCCAAAGTTATTTTGCTTTCCAACAACGAATGTTTCCTCCTCTTATATTCATTTCTAGCTAGCTAACTACTCCTATATCTAATTCCACCCGGTTCCTTCTTTCCAACCTAT